>JANJGN010003466.1:0-45151 GCA_026770705.1 Isurus oxyrinchus | reverse complement strand
GGGGTTGGATGGGGTGGGTTGGGTTTGGATGGGGTGGGTTGGGGTTTGGATGGGGTGGGGTGGTGAATGGATGGGGAGAGTTGGGGTTGGATAGGGTGAGGGTGGGGGTTGGATGGGGTGTTGTGGGGGGGGTTTGGATGGGGTGGGGTGGGGTTGAGGTTGGATGGGGTGTGGTCGGGGGTTGGATGGGGTGGGGTTTGGGCGTTGGATGGGGTGGGTTTGGGGCTGGATGGGGTGGGGTTGGTGTTGGATGGGGTGGGGTTGGGGTTGGATGGAGTGGGGTTGGGTTTGGATGGGGTGGGTTGGGGGTTGGATGGGGTGGGTTGGGTTTGGATGGGGTGGGGCGGTGTTTGGATGGGGTGGGGTGTGGGGTAGGATGGAGTGGGTTTGGGGGGTTGGATGAGGTGCGGTTGGGGTTGGATGGGTTGGGTTGGGGTTGGATGGGGTGAGTTGGGGTTGGATGGGGGGGTGGGGGGTTTTGACGGGGTGGGGTTGGGGTTGGGTTTGAATGTGGTGGTGTGGGTGGTTGGATGGTTTGGGGTGGGGTTGGGGTTGGATGGGGTGGGTTTGGGATTGGATGCGGTAGGGGGTTGGATGGGGTGGGGTGGGGTTGGATGGGGTGGGGGTGGGGGTTGGATGGGGGTGTGGGGCGGGTTGGATGGGGTGGGGTTGGGCTTGGATGGGGTGGGGTGGGGTTGGGGTTGATTGGGGTGGGGTTGGGGTTGGATGGGGTGGGTTGGGGTTGGATGGGGTGGGTTGGGGTTTGGATGGGGTGGGGTGGGGGTTGGATGGGGTGAGTTGGGTGTGGATAGGGTGCGGTGGGGTTGGATGGGGTGGGGGTGGGGGTTGGATGGGGGTGGGGCGGGTTGGATGGGGTGGGGTTGGGCTTGGATGGGGTGGGGTGGGGTTGGGGTTGAATGGGGTGGGGTTGGGGTTGGCTGGGCTGGGGTTGGGGTTGGATGGGGTGGGTTGGGGTTGGATGGGGTGGGTTGGGGTTGGATGGGGTGGGTTGGGGTTTGGATGGGGTGGGGTGGGGGATGGATGGGGAGAGTTGGGTTTGGATAGGGTGGGGGTGGGGGTGTTTGGATGGGGTGTGGTGGGGGGGTTTGGATGGGGTGGGGTGGGGTTGGGGTTGAATGGGGTGCGGTGGGGGGTTGGATGGGTTGGGGTTGGGGGGTTGGATGGGGTGGGGTTGGGGGTGGATGGGGTGGGGTTCGGGTTGGATGGAGTGGGGTTGGGTTTGGATGGGATGGGTTGGGGGTTGGATGGGGTGGGTTGGGGTTGGATGGGGTGGGGTTGGGTTTGGATGGGGTGGGGTGTGGGGTTGGATGGGGTGGGGTTGCGGGGTTGAATGGGGTGGGGTTGGGTCTTGATGGGGTGGGGCTGGTGTTGGATGGGGTGGGGTTCGGTTTGGATGGTGTGGGTTGGGGGTTGGATGGGGTGGTTTGGTGGTTGGATGGGGTGGGGGGTTTGGATGAGGTGGGTTGGGGTTGGATGGGGTGGGTTGGGGTTGGATGGGTTGGGGTTGGGGTTGGATGGGGTGGGGTTAGTGTTGGATGGGGTGGGTTGGGGGTTGGATGGGGTGGGGTTGGGTTTGGATGGGGTGGGTTGGGGTTGGATGGGGTGGGGTTGGGTTTGGATGGGGTGGGTTGGGGTTGGATGGGTTGGGGGGGGTTGGATGGGTGGGGTGGGGTGTTGGATGGTTTGGGGTTGGATAGGGTGGGGTGTTGGATGGGGTGGGTGGGTTGGATGGGG
The DNA here is from genome assembly GCA_026770705.1 of Isurus oxyrinchus. Lineage (NCBI taxonomy): Eukaryota > Metazoa > Chordata > Chondrichthyes > Lamniformes > Lamnidae > Isurus > Isurus oxyrinchus. The sequence goes on along the minus strand of JANJGN010003466.1, from coordinate 43,396 downwards.
TGGGGTGGGGTGTTGTATGGGGAGGGGTTGGGATCAGATGGGGAGGCGGTTTTGGATGGGGTGGGGTTGGGTTTGGATGGGGTGGTTTGGGGGTTGGATGGGGTGGGGTTGGGTTTGGATGGGGTGGGGTTGGGTTTGGATGGGGAGGGTTGGGGGTTGGATCGGCTGGGTTTGGGGTTGGATGAGGTGGGTTGGGGGTTGGATGGGTTGGGGCTGGGGTTGGATGGGGTGGGCTGTGGGTTGGATTGGGTGGGGTGGGGTTGGGTTTGGATGGGGTGGGGGTGGGATTGGATGGGTGGGTTGGGGTTGGATGGGATGGGGTTGGGTTTGGATGGGGTGGGGTGGGGGTTGGATGGGGTGGGGCGGGGTTTGGATGGGGTGAGTTGGGGGTTGGATGGGGTGGGCTGGGATTGGATGGGGTGGGTTGGGGGTTGGATGGGGTGGGGTTGGGGTTGGATGGGGTGAGTTGGGAGGTTGGATGGGGTGGGGTTGGCGTTGGATGGGGTGAGTTGGGGTTCGGATGGGCTGGTTAAGGTGTTTGGACGGGGTGGGGGTGGGGGGGGTTGAATGTGGTGGGGTTGGGGTTGGATGGGGTGGGGTTGGGTTTGGATGGGGTGGGGTTGGGGTTGGATGGGTTTGGGGTTGGGGGTTGGATGATGTGGGGTTGGGTTTGGATGGGGTGGGTTGGGGTTGGATGGGGTGGGGTTGGGGTTGGATGGGGTGGGGTTGGGGTTGGATGGGGTGGGGTTGGGGTTGGATGGGGTGGGTTGGGGTTGGATGGGGTGGGGTTGGGGTTGGATGGGGTGGGTTGGCGTTTGGATGGCTTGGGGTTGGGTTTGGATGGGTTAGGTTGGGGTTGGATGGGGTGGGTTGGGGTTGAGTAGGGTGGGGTTGGGTTGGATGGGGTGGGGGTGGGGGTTGGATTGGGGGGGTGGGCCGTTTTGACGGGGGTGGCATTTGGGTTGGGGTTGAATGGGGTGGGGTGTGTGGTTGGATGGTTTGGGGTGGGGTTGGGGTTGGATGGGGTGGGGTTGGGCTTGGATGCGGTGTGGGGTTGGATGGGGTGGGTTGGGGTTTGGATGGGGTGAGTTGGTGTTGGATAGGGTGGGTGGGGTTGGATGGGGTGGGGTGGGTGTTGGATGGGGTGGGGTTGGTGTTGGATAGGTTGGGTGGGGTTGGATGGGGTGGGGATGGGGTTTGGATGGTGGGGTGGGGGGTGGTTGGATGGGGTGGGGTTGTGTTTGGATGCGGTGGGTTGGGGTCGGATGTGGTGGGGTTGGGTTGGATCGGGTGGGTTGGGGGTTGAATGGGGTGGGTTGGGGGCTTGGATGTGGTGGGGTTGGTGTTGGATGGGTTGGGTTGTGGGTTGGATAGGGTGGGTTGGGGGTTGGATGGGGTGGGGTTGGGTTTGGATGGGGTGGGTTGGGGTCGGATGGGGTGGGGTTGGGTTGGATGGTGTGGGTTGGGGTTGGATAGGGTGGGGGAGTTGGATGGGGTGGGGTGGGGTGTTGGATGGGTTGGGGTTGGATGGGGTGGTGTTTTGAATGGGGTGGGGTGGGGTGTTGGATGGGGTGGGAGGGTTGGATGGGCTGGGGGGGTTGGATGGGGTCGGGTGTGGTGTTGGATGGGGTGGGGTTGGGTTTGGATGGGGTGGGGGGGTTGGATGGGGTGGGGGGGTTGGTTGGGGTGGGGTTGGATGGGGTGGTGTGTTGGATGGTGTGGGGTGGGGTGTTGGATGGGGAGGGGGGTTGGATGGGCTGGGGGTTTGGATGGGGTGGGGTGGGGTGTTGGATGTGGTGGGGTTGGTGTTGGATGGGTTGGGTTGTGGGTTGGATGGGGTGGGTTGGGGGTTGGATGCGGTGGGGTTGGGTTTGGATGGGGTGGGTTGGGGTCGGATGGGGTGGGGTTGGGTTGGATGGTGTGGGTTGGGGTTGGATAGGGTGGGGGAGTTGGATGGGGTGGGGTGGGGTGTTGGATGGGTTGGGGTTGGATGGGGTGGTGTTTTGGATGGGGTGGGGTGGGGTGTTGGATGGGGTGGGAGGGTTGGATGGGCTGGGGGGGTTGGATGGGGTCGGGTGGGGTGTTGGATGGGGTGGGGTTGGGGTTGGATGGGGTGGGGGGGTTGGATGGGGTGGGGTGGTGTGTTGGATGGGGTCGGTTTGGATGGGGTATGGTTGGGGTTGGATGGGGTGGGTGGTGTTTGGATGGGGTGGGGTGGGGTTTGGATGGGGTGGGGTGTTGGATTTTGTGGGGTTGGGTGTTGGATGGAGTGCTGTGTTGGATGCGGTGGGGTTGGGGTTGGATGGGATGGGTTGGGGTTGGATGGGGTGGGGTGGGGTTTGGATGGGGCGGGTTGGGGTTGAATGGGGTGGGGTGGGGGGTTGGATGGGGTGGGGTGGGGGGTTGGATGGGGTGGGGTTGTGTTTGGATGGGGTGGGTTGGGGGTTGGATGGGGTGGGGTTGGTTTTGGATGGGGTGGGTTGGGGGTTGGATGGGGTGGGTTTGGGTTTGGATGGTCTGGGTTGGGGTTTGGATTGGGTGGGGTTGGGGCTGGATGAGTTTGGGGTTGGGGGTTGGATGATATGGGGTTGGGTTTGGATGGGGTGGGTTTGGGGTTGGATGGGGTTGGTTGGGGTTTGGATGGGGTGGGGTTGGTGTTGGATGGGGTGGGGTTGGGGTTGGATGGGATGGGGGGGTTGGATGGGTGGGGTGGGGGTTGGATGGGGTGGGTTGGCGTTGGATGTGTTGGGGCGTGGTTTGGATGGGATGATTTGGGGGTTGGATGGGTTGGGGTTGGGGTTGGATGGGTTGCGTTGGGGTTGGATGGGGTGGGTTGGGGTTGAATAGGGTGGGGTGGGGTTGGATGGGGTGGGGGTGGGGGTTGGATTGGGGGGTTGGGGGGTGTTTGACGGGGTGGAGGGTTTGGGGTTGAATGGGGTGGGGTGGGTGGTTGGATGGTTTGGGGTGGGGTTGGGGTTGGATGGGGTGGTGTTGGGCTTGGATGCTGTGGGGGGTTGGATGGGGAGGGTTGGGGTTGGATGGGGAGGGTTGGGGTTTGGATGGGGTGGCGCGGGTGTTGGATGGGGTGAGTTGGGGTTGGATAGGGTGGGTGGGGTTGGATGGGGTGGGGTTGGGTTTGGATGGGGTGGGGTGGGGTGTTGGTTGGGGTGGGGTGGGGTTGGGGTTAGATGGGGTGTGTTTGGGTTGGATGGGGGGGTTGGATGAGGTGGTTGGGGGGTTGGCTGGGGTGGGTTGTGGATGGATGGGGTGGGTTGGGGTTGGATGGGGTGGGGTGGGGGGTTCGATGGGGTGTGGTCGGGTTGGGGTTGGATGGGGTGGGTTGGGTTTGGATGGGGTGGGTTGGGGTTTGGATGGGGTGGGTTGGGGTTTGGATGGGGTGGGTTGGGGTTGGATGGGGGGGTTGGATGGGGTGGTTGGGGGGTTGGCTGGGGTGGGTTGGTGTTGGATGGGGTGGGTTGGGGTTGGATGGGGTGGGTTGGGGTTGGGGTTGGATGGGGTGGGGTTGGGGTTGGATGGGGTGCGTTGGGTTTGGATGTGGTGGGGTGGGGTGTTGGATGGGGTGGGGTTGGGGGGTTGGATGGGGTGGGGTTGGGGTTGGATGGGGTGGGGTTGGTGTTGGATGGGGTGGGGTTGGTGTTGGATGGGCTGGTTTGGGGGGTTTGATGGGGTGGGTTGGGGGGTTGGATGGGGTGGGTTGGGGTTGGATGGGGTGGGTTGGCTTTGGATGGGGTGGGGTGGGGTTTGGATGGGGTGGGTTGGCGTCGGATGGGGTGGGGTTGGGTTGGATCGGGTGGGTTGGGGGTTGAATGGGGTGGGTTGGGGGCTTGGATGGCGTGGGGGGGTTGGATGGGGTGGGATGGGGTGTTGGATGGGGTGGGGTTGGTGTTTGATGGGGTGGGTTGGGGGTTGGATGGGGTGGGTTGGTGTTGGATGGGGTGGGGTGGGGGATGGATGGGGAGAGTTGGGGTTGGATAGGGTGGGGGTGGGGTGGTTTGGATGGGGTGTTGTGGGGGGTGTTTGGATGGGGTGGGGTGGGGTTGAGTGGGGTGGGGTTGGTGTTGGATGGGGTGGGGTGTTGGATGGGGTGCGTTGGGGTTGGATTGGGCGGGATGGGTTTGGATAGGGTGGGGTGGGGTTTGGATGGAGTGGGGTGGGTTTGGATGGGCTGGGGTTTGGGGTTGGATGGGGTGGGTTGGGGGTTAGATGGGGTGGGGTGGGGTTTGGATGGGGTGGGGTTGAGGTTGGATGAGGTGGGGTGGGGGGTTGGATGGGGTGGGGTGGGGTGTTGGATGGGGTGGGGTTGGGTTTGGATGGGGTGGTTTGGGGATTGGATGGGGTGGGGTTGGTTTTGGATGGGGTGGGTTGGGGGTTGGATGGGGTGGGTTTGGGTTTGGATTGGGTGGGGTTGGGGTTGGATGAGTTTGGGTTTGGGGGTTGGATGATGTGGGGTTGGGTTTGGATGGGGTGGGGTTGGGGTTTCGATGGGGTGGGTTGGGGTCGGATGGGGTGGGGTTGGGTTGGATGGTGTGGGTTGGGGTTGGATAGGGTGGGGGGGTTGGATGGGGTGGGGTGGGGTGTTGGATGGGTTGGATTTGGATGGGGTGGTGTTTTTGATGGGGTGGGGTGGGGTGTTGGATGGGGTGGGAGGGTTGGATGGGGTGGGGGGGTTGGATGGGGTCGGGTGGAATGTTGGATGGGGTGGGGTTGGGGTTGGATGGGGTGGGGGGGTTGGATGGGATGGGGTGGGGGTTGGATGGGGTGGGTTGTCGTTTGGATGTGTTGGGGCGGGGTTTGGAAGGGATGATTTGGGGGTTGGATGGGGTGGGGTTGGGGTTGGATGGGGCGGGTTGGGGTTGAATAGGGTGGGTGGGGTTGGATGGGGTGGGGTTGGGGGTTGGATGGGGGGGTTGGGGGGTGTTTGACGCGGTGGGGTTGGGGTTGGGGTTGAATGGGGTGGGGTGGACGGTTGGATGGTTTGGGGTGGTGTTGGGGTTGGATGGGGTGGGGGGTTGGATGGGGTGGGGTTGGTTTTGGATGGGGTGGGTTGGGGGTTGGATGGGGTGGGGTTGGTTTTGGATGGGGTGGGTTGGGGGTTGGATGGGGTGGGTTTGGGTTTGGATGGGGTGGGTTGTGGTTGGATGAGTTTGGGGTTGGGGGATGGATGATGTGGGGTTGGTTTTGGATGGGGTGGGGTTGGGGTTGGATGGGGTGGGGTTGGGGTTGGATGGGGTGGGGGGTTGGATGGGGAGGGTTGGGGTTGGATGGGGAGGGTTGGGGTTGGATGGGGAGGGTTGGGGTTTGGATGGGGTGGGGCGGGTGTTGGATGGGGTGTGTTGGGGTTGGATAGGGTGGGTGGGGTTGGATGGGGTGGGGATGGGATTTGGATGGTGGGGTGGGGGGTGTTGGATGGGGTGTGGTTGGGTTTGGATGGGGTGGGGTGGGGGGTTGGATGGGGTGGGGTTGGGTTTGGATGGGGTGGGTTGGGGTTTGGATGGGGTGTGTTTGGGTTGGATGGGGGGGTTGGATGAGGTGGTTGGGGGGTTGGCTGGGGTGGGTTGTGGTTGGATGGGGTGGGTTGGGGTTGGATGGGGTGGGGTGGGGGGTTCGATGGGGTGGGGTCGGGTTGGGGTTGGATGGGGTGTGTTGGGGTTGGATGGGGGTGTTGGATGGGGTGGTCGGGGTGTTGGCTGGGGTGGGTTGGTTTTGGATGGGGTGGGTTGGGGTTTGGTTGGGGTGGGTTGGGGGTTGGATGGGGTGGGTTGGGGTTGGATGGGGGGGTTGGATGCACTGGTTGGGGGGTTGGCTGGGGTGGGTTGGGGTTGGATGGGGTGGGTTGGGGTTGGATGGGGTGGGTTGGGGTTGGGGTTGGATGGGGTGGGTTTGGGGTTGGATGGGGTGGGTTGGGTTTGGATGGGGTGCGGTGGGGTGTTGGATGGGGTGGGGTTGGGGGGTTGGATGGGGTGGGGTTGGGGTTGGATGGGGTGGGGTAGGTGTTGGATGGGGTGGGGTTGGTGTTGGATGGGGTGGGTTGGGGGTTTGATGGGGTGGGTTGGGGGGTTGGATGGGGTGGGTTGGGGTTGGATGGGGTGGGGTTGGGTTGGATGGGGTGGGTTGGGGGTTGGATGGGGTGGGGGGTTTGGATGGGGTGGGATGGGGTTGGATGGGGTGGGTTTGGGTTTGGATGGGGTGGGTTGGGGTTGGATGGGGTGGGGGGGTTGGATGGGTGGGGTGGGGTGTTGGATGGTTTGGGGTTGGATAGGGTGGGGTGTTGGATGGGGTGGGTGGGTTGGATGGGGTGGGTTGGGGTTGGATGGGGTGGGGTGGGGGGTTCGATGGGGTGGGGTCGGGTTGGGGTTGGATGGGGTGTGTTGGGGTTGGATGGGGGTGTTGGATGGGGTGGGTTGGGGTTGGATGGGGGTGTTGGGTGGGGTGGGTTGGGGGGTTTGGATGGGGTGGGTTGGGTTTGGATGGGGTGGGTTGGGGTTGGATGGGGTGGGTTGGGGTTGGATGGGGTGGGTTGGGGTTTGGTTGGGGTGGGTTGGGTTTGGATGGGCTGGGGTGGGGTGTTGGATGGGGTGGGGTTGGGGTTGGATGGGGTGGCGTTGGGGGGTTGGATGGGGTGGGGTTGGGGTTGGATGGGGTGGGGTTGGTGTTGGATGGGGTGGGGTTGGTGTTGGATGGGGTGGGTTGGGGGTTTGATGGGGTGGGTTGGGGGTTGGATGGGTTGGGTTGGGGTTGGATGGGGTGGGGTTGGGTTGGATGGGGTGGGTTGGGGGTTGGATGGGGTGGGTTGGGGGGTTGGATGGGGTGGGGGGTTTGGATGGGGTGGGATGGGGTTGGATGGGGTGGGTTTGGGTTTGGATGGGGTGGGTTGGAGTTGGATGGGGTGGGGGGGTTGGATGGGTGGGGTGGGGTGTTGGATGGTTTAGGGTTGGATAGGGTGGGGTGTTGGATGGGGTGGGGGGGTTGGATGGGGTGGGTGGGTTGGAAGGGGTGGGGTGGGGTGTTGTATGGGGAGTGGTTGGGATCAGATTGGGAGGCGGTTTTGGATGGGGTGGGGTTGGGTTTGGATGGGGTGGTTTGGGGGTTGGATGGGGTGGGGTTGGGTTTGGATGGGGTGGATTGGGGGTTGGATGGGGTGGGGTTGGGTTTGGATGGGGTGGGTTGGGGGTTGGATCGGCTGGGTTTGGGGTTGGATGAGGTGGGTTGGGGGTTGGATGGTGTGGGCTGTGGGTTGGATTGGGTGGGGTGGGTTTGGGTTTGGATGGGGTGGGGGTGGGGTTGGATGGGTGGGTTGGGGTTGGATGGGGTGGGGTGGGGGTTGGATGGGGTGGGTTGGGGTTGGATGTGTTGGGGCGGGGTTTGGATGGGGTGAGTTGGGGGTTGGATGGGGTGGGCTGGGGTTGGATGGGGTGGGTTGGGGTTGGATGGGGTGAGTTGGGAGGTTGGATGCGATGGGGCTGGCGTTGGATGGGGTGAGTTGGGGTTTGGATGGGCTGGTTAAGGTGTTTGGATGGGGTGGGGGTGGGGGGTTGAATGGGGTGGGGTTGGGGTTGGATGGGGTGGGGTTGGGTTTGGATGGGGTGGGGTGGGGTTGGGGTTGGATGGGGTGGGTTTGGGTTTGGATGGGGTGGGTTGGGGTTGGATGGGGTGGGGTTGGGGTTGGATGGGGTGGGGTTGGGGTTGGATGGGTTGGGTTGGGGTTGGATGGTGTGGGTTGGGGTTGAATAGGGTGGGGTGGGGTTGGATGGGGTGGGGGTGGGGGTTGGATTGGGGGGGTGGGCCGTTTTGACGGGGTGGCGTTTGGGTTGGGGTTGAATGGGGTGGGGTGTGTGGTTGTATGGTTTGGGGTGGGGTTGGGGTTGGATGGGGTGGGGTTCGGCTTGGATGCGGTGGGGGGTTGGATGGGGCGGGTTGGGGGTTGGATGGGGTGAGTTGGTGTTGGAAAGGGTGGGTGGGGTTGGATGGGGTCGGGATGGGGTTTGGATGGTGTGGTGGGGGGGGGTTGGATGGGGTGGGGTTGGGTTGGATCGGGTGGGTTGGGGTTTGAATGGGGTGGGTTGGGGGCTTGGATGGCGTGGGGGGGTTGGATGGGGTGGGGTGGGGTGTTGGATGGGTTGGGGTTGGATGGGGTGGTGTGTTGGATGGTGTGGGGTGGGGTGTTGGATGGGGAGGGGGGTTGGATGGGCTGGGGGGTTGGATGGGGTGGGGTGGGGTGTTGGATGTGGTGGGTTGTGGGTTGGATGGGGTGGGTTGGGGGGTTGGATTGGGTGGGGTTGGGTTTGGATGGGGTGGGTTGGGGTCGGATGGGGTGGGGTTGGATTGGATGGTGTGGGTTGGGTTGGATAGGGTGGGGGTGTTGGATGGGGTGGGGTGGGGTGTTGGATGGGTTGGGGTTGGATGGGGTGGTGTTTTGGATGGGGTGGCGTGGGGTGTTGGATGGGGTGGGAGGGTTGGATGGGCTGGGGGGTTTGGATGGGGTCGGGTGTGGTGTTGGATGGGGTGGGGTTGGGGTTGGATGGGGTGGGGGGGTTGGATGGGGTGGGGTGGGGTGTTGGATGGGGTGTGGTTGGATGGGGTGGGTGGTGTTTGGATGGGGTGGGGTGTTGGATTTTGTGGGGTTGGGTGTTGGATGGAGTGCCGTGTTGGATGCGGTGGGGTTGGGTTTGGAAGGGGCGGGTTGGGGTTGGATGGGGTGGGTTTGGTGTTGGATGGGGTGGGTTGGGGTTGGATGGGGTGGGGTTGGGGTTGGATGGGGTGGGGTGTTGGATGGGGTGGGTTGGGGTTGGATAGGGCGGGATGGGTTTGGAATGGGTGGGGTGGGGTTTGGATGGAGTGGGGTGGGGTTGGATGGGCTGGGGTTTGGGGTTGGATGGGGTGGGTTGGGGGTTAGATGGGGTGGGGTGGGGGTTGGATGGATTGGGTTGGGGGTTGGATGGGGTGGGGTTGGTTTTGGATGGGGTGGGGTTGGTTTTGGATGGGGTGGGTTTGGGTGTGGATGGGGTGGGTTGGGGTTGGATGGGGTGGGGTTGGGGTTTCGATGGGGTGGGTTGGGGTCGGATGGGGTGTGGTTGGGTTGGATGGTGTGGGTTGGGGTTGGATAGGGTGGGGGGGTTGGATGGGGTGGGGTGGGGTGTTGGATGGGGTGGGTTTGGATGGGGTGGTGTTTTGGATGGGGTGGAGTGGGGTGTTGGATGGGGTGGGAGGGTTGGATGGGCTGGGGGGGTTGGATGGGGTCGGGTGAAGTGTTGGATGGGGTGGAGTTGGGGTTGGATGGGGTGAGTTGGGGTTGGATGGGCTGGGGGGGTTGGATGGGGTCGGGTGGAGTGTTGGATGGGGTGGAGTTGGGGTTGGATGGGGTGGGGGGGTTGGATGGGATGGGGTGGGGGTTGGATGGGGTGGGTTGGCGTTTGGATGTGTTGGGGCGGGGTTTGGAAGGGATGATTTGGGGGTTGGATGGGGTGGGGTGGTGGGTTGGATGGGGTGGGGTTGGGGTTGGATGGGGTGGGGTTGGGGTTGGATGGGTGGGGTGGGGGTTGGATGGGGTGGGGGTGGGGGTTGGATTGGGGGGTTGGGGGGTGTTTGACGGGGTGGGGTTGAGGTTGGGGTTGAATGGGGTTGGGTGAGTGGTTGGATGGTTTGGGGTGGTGTTGGGGTTGGATGGGGTGGGGTTGGGCTTGGATGCGGTGGGGGGTTGGATGGGGAGGGTTGGGGTTGGATGGGGAGGGTTGGGGTTTGGATGGGGTGGGGTGGGGTTGGGGTTGGACGGGGTGTGTTTGGGTTTGATGGGGGGGTTGGATGAGGTGGTTGGGGGGTTGGCTGGGGTGGGTTGTGGATGGATGGGGTGGGTTGGGGTTGGATGGGGTGGGGTGGGGGGTTCGATGGGGTGGGGTCGGGTTGGGGTTGGATGGGGTGTGTTGGGGTTGGATGGGGGTGTTGAATGGGGTGGTCGGGGTGTTGGCTGGGGTGTGTTGGGTTTGGATGGGGTGGGTTGGGGTTTGGATGGGGTGGGTTGGGGTTTGGATGGGGTGGGTTGGGGTTGGATGGGGGGGTTGGGGTTTGGATGGGGTGGGTTGGGGTTGGATGGGGGGGTTGGGGTTTGGATGGGGTGGGTTGGGGTTGGATGGGGGGGTTGGGGTTGGATGGGGTGGGTTGGGGTTGGATGGGGGGGTTGGATGGGGTGGTTGGGGGGTTGGCTGGGGCGGGTTGGTGTTGGATGGGGTGGGTTGGGGTTGGATGAGGTGGGTTGGGGTTGGGGTTGGATGGGGTGGGGTTGGGGTTGGATGGGGTGAGGGGTTGGATGGGGTGGGTTGGGGTTTGGATGGGGTGGGTTGGGGTGTTAGATGGGGTGGGGTTGGGGTTGGATGGGGTGGGGTTGGTGTTGGATGGGGTGGGGTTGGTGTTGGATGGGGTGGGTTGGTGGTTTGATGGGGTGGGTTGGGGGGTTGGATGGGGTGGGTTGGGGTTGGATGGGGTGGGTTGGCTTTGGATGGGGTGGGGTGGGCTGTTGGATGAGGTGGGGTTGGGTTTGGATGGGGTGGGTTGGCGTCGGATGGGGTGGGGTTGGGTTGGATCGGGTGGGTTGGGGGTTGAATGGGGTGGGTTGGGGGCTTGGATGGCGTGGGGGGGTTGGATGGGGTGGGATGGGGTGTTGGATGGGTTGGGGTTGGATGAGGTGGTGTGTTGGATGGTGTGGGGTGGGGTGTTGGATGGGGAGGGGTGGTTGGATGGGCTGGGGGGTGTTGAATGGGGTGGGTTGGGGGTTGGATGGGGTGGGTTGGGGGGTTGGATGGGGTGGGTTGGGGTTGGATGGGGTGTGTTGGGTTTGGATGGGGTAGGGTGGGGGGTTGGATGGGGTGGGGTTGGGTTTGGATGGGGTGTGTTGGGTTTGGATGGGGTAGGGTGGGGGGTTGGATGGGGTGGGTTGGGGTCGGATGGGGTGGGGTTGGGATGGATGGTGTGGGTTGGGGTTGGATAGGGTGGGGGGGGTGGATGGGGTGGGGTGGGGTGTTTGATGGGTTGGGGTTGGATGGGGTCGTGTTTTGGAATGGGTGGGGTGGGGTGTTGGATGGGGTGGGGGTGTTGGATGGGCTGGGGGGGTTGGATGGGTTCGGGTGGGGTTTTGGATGGGGTGGGGTTGGGGTTGGATGGGGTGGGGGGGTTGGATGGGGGTGGGGTGGGGTGTTGGATGGGGTGGGGGTGTTGGATGGGGTGGGGGGGTTGGATGGGGTGGGGTGGGGTGTTGGATGGGGTGGGGTTGGATGGGGTGGGGTTGGGGTTGGATGGGGTGGGTGGTGTTTGGATGGGTTGGGGTGGGGTTTGGATGGGGTGGGGTGTTGGATTTTGTGGGGTTGGGTGTTGGATGGAGTGCGGTGTTGGATGCGGTGGGGTTGGGGTTGGATGGGGTGGGTTGGGGTTGGATGGGGTGGGGTGGGTTTTGGAAGGGGTGGGTTGGGGTTGAATGGGGTGCGGTTGGTGTTGGATGGGGTGGGGTGTTGGATGGGGTGCGTTGGGGTTGGATAGAGCGGGATGGGTTTGGATAGGGCGGGGTGGGGTTTGGATGGAGTGGGGTGGGGTTGGATGGGCTGGGGTTTTGGGTTGGATGGGGTGGGTTGGGGGTTAGATGGGGTGGGTTGGGGTTTGGTTGGGGTGGGTTGGGTTTGGATGGGCTGGGGTGGGGTGTTGGATGGGGTGGGGTTGGGGTTGGATGGGGTGGCGTTGGGGGGTTGGATGGGGTGGGGTTGGGGTTGGATGGGGTGGGGTTGGTGTTGGATGGGGTGGGGTTGGTGTTGGATGGGGTGGGTTGGGGGTTTGATGGGGTGGGTTGGGGGTTGGATGGGTTGGGTTGGGGTTGGATGGGGTGGGGTTGGGTTGGATGGGGTGGGGTGGGGGTTGGATGGGGTGGGTTGGGGGGTTGGATGGGGTGGGGGTTTTGGATGGGGTGGGATGGGGTTGGATGGGGTGGGTTTGGGTTTGGATGGGGTGGGTTGGAGTTGGATGGGGTGGGGGGGTTGGATGGGTGGGGTGGGGTGTTGGATGGTTTAGGGTTGGATAGGGTGGGGTGTTGGATGGGGTGGGGGGGTTGGATGGGGTGGGTGGGTTGGAAGGGGTGGGGTGGGGTGTTGTATGGGGAGTGGTTGGGATCAGATGGGGAGGCGGTTTTGGATGGGGTGGGGTTGGGTTTGGATGGGGTGGTTTGGGGGTTGGATGGGGTGGGGTTGGGTTTGGATGGGGTGGATTGGGGGTTGGATGGGGTGGGGTTGGGTTTGGATGGGGTGGGTTGGGGGTTGGATCGGCTGGGTTTGGGGTTGGATGAGGTGGGTTGGGGGTTGGATGGTGTGGGCTGTGGGTTGGATTGGGTGGGGTGGGTTTGGGTTTGGATGGGGTGGGGGTGGGGTTGGATGGGTGGGTTGGGGTTGGATGGGGTGGGGTGGGGGTTGGATGGGGTGGGTTGGGGTTGGATGTGTTGGGGCGGGGTTTGGATGGGGTGAGTTGGGGGTTGGATGGGGTGGGCTGGGGTTGGATGGGGTGGGTTGGGGTTGGATGGGGTGAGTTGGGAGGTTGGATGCGATGGGGCTGGCGTTGGATGGGGTGAGTTGGGGTTTGGATGGGCTGGTTAAGGTGTTTGGATGGGGTGGGGGTGGGGGGGTTGAATGGGGTGGGGTTGGGGTTGGATGGGGTGGGGTTGGGTTTGGATGGGGTGGGGTGGGGTTGGGGTTGGATGGGGTGGGTTTGGGTTTGGATGGGGTGGGTTGGGGTTGGATGGGGTGGGGTTGGGGTTGGATGGGTTGGGTTGGGGTTGGATGGTGTGGGTTGGGGTTGAATAGGGTGGGGTGGGGTTGGATGGGGTGGGGGTGGGGGTTGGATTGGGGGGGTGGGCCGTTTTGACGGGGGTGGCGTTTGGGTTGGGGTTGAATGGGGTGGGGTGTGTGGTTGTATGGTTTGGGGTGGGGTTGGGGTTGGATGGGGTGGGGTTCGGCTTGGATGCGGTGGGGGGTTGGATGGGGTGGGTTGGGGGTTGGATGGGGTGAGTTGGTGTTGGAAAGGGTGGGTGGGGTTGGATGGGGTCGGGATGGGGTTTGGATGGTGTGGTGGGGGGGGGTTGGATGGGGTGGGGTTGGGTTGGATCGGGTGGGTTGGGGTTTGAATGGGGTGGGTTGGGGGCTTGGATGGCGTGGGGGGGTTGGATGGGGTGGGGTGGGGTGTTGGATGGGTTGGGGTTGGATGGGGTGGTGTGTTGGATGGTGTGGGGTGGGGTGTTGGATGGGGAGGGGGGTTGGATGGGCTGGGGGGTTTGGATGGGGTGGGGTGGGGTGTTGGATGTGGTGGGTTGTGGGTTGGATGGGGTGGGTTGGGGGGTTGGATTGGGTGGGGTTGGGTTTGGATGGGGTGGGTTGGGGTCGGATGGGGTGGGGTTGGATTGGATGGTGTGGGTTGGGTTGGATAGGGTGGGGGTGTTGGATGGGGTGGGGTGGGGTGTTGGATGGGTTGGGGTTGGATGGGGTGGTGTTTTGGATGGGGTGGCGTGGGGTGTTGGATGGGGTGGGAGGGTTGGATGGGCTGGGGGGTTTGGATGGGGTCGGGTGGGGTGTTGGATGGGGTGGGGTTGGGGTTGGATGGGGTGGGGGGGTTGGATGGGGTGGGGGGGTTGGATGGGGTGGGGTGGGGTGTTGGATGGGGTGTGGTTGGATGGGGTGGGTGGTGTTTGGATGGGGTGGGGTGTTGGATTTTGTGGGGTTGGGTGTTGGATGGAGTGCCGTGTTGGATGCGGTGGGGTTGGGTTTGGATGGGGCGGGTTGGGGTTGGATGGGGTGGGTTTGGTGTTGGATGGGGTGGGTTGGGGTTGGATGGGGTGGGGTTGGGGTTGGATAGGGCGGGATGGGTTTGGAATGGGTGGGGTGGGGTTTGGTTGGAGTGGGGTGGGGTTGGATGGGCTGGGGTTTGGGGTTGGATGGGGTGGGTTGGGGGTTAGATGGGGTGGGTTGGGGGTTAGATGGGGTGGGGTGGGGGTTGGATGGATTGGGTTGGGGGTTGGATGGGGTGGGGTTGGTTTTGGATGGGGTGGGGTTGGTTTTGGATGGGGTGGGTTTGGGTGTGGATGGGGTGGGTTGGGGTTGGATGGGGTGGGGTTGGGGTTTCGATGGGGTGGGTTGGGGTCGGATGGGGTGTGGTTGGGTTGGATGGTGTGGGTTGGGGTTGGATAGGGTGGGGGGGTTGGATGGGGTGGGGTGGGGTGTTGGATGGGGTGGGTTTGGATGGGGTGGTGTTTTGGATGGGGTGGAGTGGGGTGTTGGATGGGGTGGGAGGGTTGGATGGGCTGGGGGGGTTGGATGGGGTCGGGTGAAGTGTTGGATGGGGTGGAGTTGGGGTTGGATGGGGTGAGTTGGGGTTGGATGGGCTGGGGGGGTTGGATGGGGTCAGGTGGAGTGTTGGATGGGGTGGAGTTGGGGTTGGATGGGGTGGGGGGGTTGGATGGGATGGGGTGGGGGTTGGATGGGGTGGGTTGGCGTTTGGATGTGTTGGGGCGGGGTTTGGAAGGGATGATTTGGGGGTTGGATGGGGTGGGGTGGTGGGTTGGATGGGGTGGGGTTGGGGTTGGATGGGGTGGGGTTGGGGTTGGATGGGTGGGGTGGGGGTTGGATGGGGTGGGGGTGGGGGTTGGATTGGGGGGTTGGGGGGTGTTTGACGGGGTGGGGTTGAGGTTGGGGTTGAATGGGGTTGGGTGAGTGGTTGGAAGGTTTGGGGTGGGGTTGGGGTTGGATGGGGTGGGGTTGGGCTTGGATGCGGTGGGGGGTTGGATGGGGAGGGTTGGGGTTGGATGGGGAGGGTTGGGGTTTGGATGGGGTGGGGTGGGGTGTTGGTTGGGGTGGGGTGGGGTTGGGGTTGGATGGGGTGTGTTTGGGTTTGATGGGGGGGTTGGATGAGGTGGTTGGGGGGTTGGCTGGGGTGGGTTGTGGATGGATGGGGTGGGTTGGGGTTGGATGGGGTGGGGTGGGGGGTTCGATGGGGTGGGGTCGGGTTGGGGTTGGATGGGGTGTGTTGGGGTTGGATGGGGGTGTTGAATGGGGTGGTCGGGGTGTTGGCTGGGGTGTGTTGGGTTTGGATGGGGTGGGTTGGGGTTTGGATGGGGGGGTTGGGGTTTGGATGGGGTGGGTTGGGGTTGGATGGGGTGGGTTGGGGTTTGGATGGGGTGGGGTTGGGGTTGGATGGGGTGGGGTTGGGGTTGGATGGGTTGGGTTGGGGTTGGATGGTGTGGGTTGGGGTTGAATAGGGTGGGGTGGGGTTGGATGGGGTGGGGGTGGGGGTTGGATTGGGGGGGTGGGCCGTTTTGACGGGGTGGCGTTTGGGTTGGGGTTGAATGGGGTGGGGTGTGTGGTTGTATGGTTTGGGGTGGGGTTGGGGTTGGATGGGGTGGGGTTCGGCTTGGATGCGGTGGGGGGTTGGATGGGGTGGGTTGGGGGTTGGATGGGGTGAGTTGGTGTTGGAAAGGGTGGGTGGGGTTGGATGGGGTCGGGATGGGGTTTGGATGGTGTGGTGGGGGGGGGTTGGATGGGGTGGGGTTGGGTTGGATCGGGTGGGTTGGGGTTTGAATGGGGTGGGTTGGGGGCTTGGATGGCGTGGGGGGGTTGGATGGGGTGGGGTGGGGTGTTGGATGGGTTGGGGTTGGATGGGGTGGTGTGTTGGATGGTGTGGGGTGGGGTGTTGGATGGGGAGGGGGGTTGGATGGGCTGGGGGGTTTGGATGGGGTGGGGTGGGGTGTTGGATGTGGTGGGTTGTGGGTTGGATGGGGTGGGTTGGGGGGTTGGATTGGGTGGGGTTGGGTTTGGATGGGGTGGGTTGGGGTCGGATGGGGTGGGGTTGGATTGGATGGTGTGGGTTGGGTTGGATAGGGTGGGGGTGTTGGATGGGGTGGGGTGGGGTGTTGGATGGGTTGGGGTTGGATGGGGTGGTGTTTTGGATGGGGTGGCGTGGGGTGTTGGATGGGGTGGGAGGGTTGGATGGGCTGGGGGGTTTGGATGGGGTCGGGTGGGGTGTTGGATGGGGTGGGGTTGGGGTTGGATGGGGTGGGGGGGTTGGATGGGGTGGGGGGGTTGGATGGGGTGGGGTGGGGTGTTGGATGGGGTGTGGTTGGATGGGGTGGGTGGTGTTTGGATGGGGTGGGGTGTTGGATTTTGTGGGGTTGGGTGTTGGATGGAGTGCCGTGTTGGATGCGGTGGGGTTGGGTTTGGATGGGGCGGGTTGGGGTTGGATGGGGTGGGTTTGGTGTTGGATGGGGTGGGTTGGGGTTGGATGGGGTGGGGTTGGGGTTGGATAGGGCGGGATGGGTTTGGAATGGGTGGGGTGGGGTTTGGTTGGAGTGGGGTGGGGTTGGATGGGCTGGGGTTTGGGGTTGGATGGGGTGGGTTGGGGGTTAGATGGGGTGGGTTGGGGGTTAGATGGGGTGGGGTGGGGGTTGGATGGATTGGGTTGGGGGTTGGATGGGGTGGGGTTGGTTTTGGATGGGGTGGGGTTGGTTTTGGATGGGGTGGGTTTGGGTGTGGATGGGGTGGGTTGGGGTTGGATGGGGTGGGGTTGGGGTTTCGATGGGGTGGGTTGGGGTCGGATGGGGTGTGGTTGGGTTGGATGGTGTGGGTTGGGGTTGGATAGGGTGGGGGGGTTGGATGGGGTGGGGTGGGGTGTTGGATGGGGTGGGTTTGGATGGGGTGGTGTTTTGGATGGGGTGGAGTGGGGTGTTGGATGGGGTGGGAGGGTTGGATGGGCTGGGGGGGTTGGATGGGGTCGGGTGAAGTGTTGGATGGGGTGGAGTTGGGGTTGGATGGGGTGAGTTGGGGTTGGATGGGCTGGGGGGGTTGGATGGGGTCAGGTGGAGTGTTGGATGGGGTGGAGTTGGGGTTGGATGGGGTGGGGGGGTTGGATGGGATGGGGTGGGGGTTGGATGGGGTGGGTTGGCGTTTGGATGTGTTGGGGCGGGGTTTGGAAGGGATGATTTGGGGGTTGGATGGGGTGGGGTGGTGGGTTGGATGGGGTGGGGTTGGGGTTGGATGGGGTGGGGTTGGGGTTGGATGGGTGGGGTGGGGGTTGGATGGGGTGGGGGTGGGGGTTGGATTGGGGGGTTGGGGGGTGTTTGACGGGGTGGGGTTGAGGTTGGGGTTGAATGGGGTTGGGTGAGTGGTTGGAAGGTTTGGGGTGGGGTTGGGGTTGGATGGGGTGGGGTTGGGCTTGGATGCGGTGGGGGGTTGGATGGGGAGGGTTGGGGTTGGATGGGGAGGGTTGGGGTTTGGATGGGGTGGGGTGGGGTGTTGGTTGGGGTGGGGTGGGGTTGGGGTTGGATGGGGTGTGTTTGGGTTTGATGGGGGGGTTGGATGAGGTGGTTGGGGGGTTGGCTGGGGTGGGTTGTGGATGGATGGGGTGGGTTGGGGTTGGATGGGGTGGGGTGGGGGGTTCGATGGGGTGGGGTCGGGTTGGGGTTGGATGGGGTGTGTTGGGGTTGGATGGGGGTGTTGAATGGGGTGGTCGGGGTGTTGGCTGGGGTGTGTTGGGTTTGGATGGGGTGGGTTGGGGTTTGGATGGGGGGGTTGGGGTTTGGATGGGGTGGGTTGGGGTTGGATGGGGGGGTTGGGGTTTGGATGGGGTGGGTTGGGGTTGGATGGGGGGGGTTGGGGTTGGATGGGGTGGGTTGGGGTTGGATGGGGGGGTTGGATGGGGTGGTTGGGGGGTTGGCTGGGGCGGGTTGGTGTTGGATGGGGTGGGTTGGGGTTGGATGAGGTGGGTTGGGGTTGGGGTTGGATGGGGTGGGGTTGGGTTTGGATGGGGTGAGGGGTTGGATGGGGTGGGTTGGGGTTTGGATGGGGTGGGGTGGGGTGTTAGATGGGGTGGGGTTGGGGTTGGATGGGGTGGGGTTGGTGTTGGATGGGGTGGGGTTGGTGTTGGATGGGGTGGGTTGGTGGTTTGATGGGGTGGGTTGGGGGGTTGGATGGGGTGGGTTGGGGTTGGATGGGGTGGGTTGGCTTTGGATGGGGTGGGGTGGGCTGTTGGATGAGGTGGGGTTGGGTTTGGATGGGGTGGGTTGGCGTCGGATGGGGTGGGGTTGGGTTGGATCGGGTGGGTTGGGGGTTGAATGGGGTGGGTTGGGGGCTTGGATGGCGTGGGGGGGTTGGATGGGGTGGGATGGGGTGTTGGATGGGTTGGGGTTGGATGAGGTGGTGTGTTGGATGGTGTGGGGTGGGGTGTTGGATGGGGAGGGGTGGTTGGATGGGCTGGGGGGTGTTGAATGGGGTGGGGTTGGTGTTGGATGGGGTGGGTTGGGGGTTGGATGGGGTGGGTTGGGGGGTTGGATGGGGTGGGTTGGGGTTGGATGGGGTGTGTTGGGTTTGGATGGGGTAGGGTGGGGGGTTGGATGGGGTGGGGTTGGGTTTGGATGGGGTGTGTTGGGTTTGGATGGGGTAGGGTGGGGGGTTGGATGGGGTGGGTTGGGGTCGGATGGGGTGGGGTTGGGATGGATGGTGTGGGTTGGGGTTGGATAGGGTGGGGGGGGTGGATGGGGTGGGGTGGGGTGTTTGATGGGTTGGGGTTGGATGGGGTCGTGTTTTGGAATGGGTGGGGTGGGGTGTTGGATGGGGTGGGGGTGTTGGATGGGCTGGGGGGGGTTGGATGGGTTCGGGTGGGGTTTTGGATGGGGTGGGGTTGGGGTTGGATGGGGTGGGGGGGTTGGATGGGGTGGGGTGGGGTGTTGGATGGGGTGGGGGTGTTGGATGGGGTGGGGGGGTTGGATGGGGTGGGGTGGGGTGTTGGATGGGGTGGGGTTGGATGGGGTGGGGTTGGGGTTGGATGGGGTGGGTGGTGTTTGGATGGGTTGGGGTGGGGTTTGGATGGGGTGGGGTGTTGGATTTTGTGGGGTTGGGTGTTGGATGGAGTGCGGTGTTGGATGCGGTGGGGTTGGGGTTGGATGGGGTGGGTTGGGGTTGGATGGGGTGGGGTGGGTTTTGGAAGGGGTGGGTTGGGGTTGAATGGGGTGCGGTTGGTGTTGGATGGGGTGGGGTGTTGGATGGGGTGCGTTGGGGTTGGATAGAGCGGGATGGGTTTGGATAGGGTGGGGTGGGGTTTGGATGGAGTGGGGTGGGGTTGGATGGGCTGGGGTTTTGGGTTGGATGGGGTGGGTTGGGGTTAGATGGGGTGGGGTGGGGTTTGGATGGGGTGGGTTGGGGGTTGGATGGGGTGGGGTGGGGGGTTGGATGGGGTGGGGTTGTGTTTGGATGGGGTGGGTTGGGGGCTGGATGGGGTGGGTTTGGGTTTGGATGGGGTGGGTTGGGGTTTGGACTGGGTGGGGTTGGGGTTGGATGGGGTGGGTTGGGGTTTCGATGGGGTGGGTTGGGGTTGGATGGGGTGGGGTTGGGTTGGATGGTGTGGGTTGGGGTTGGATAGGGTGGGGGGGTTGGATGGGGTGGGGTGGGGTGTTGGATGGGTTGGGGTTGGATGGGGTGGTGTTTTGGATGGGGTGGGGTGGGCTGTTGGATGGGGTGGGAGGGTTGGATGGGCAGGGGGGGTTGGATGGGGTCGGGTGGAGTGTTGGATGGGGTGGGGTTGGGGTTGGATGGGGTGGGGGGTTGGATGGGGTGGGTTGGCATTTGGAAGTGTTGGGGCGGGGTTTGGAAGGGATGATTTGGGGGTTGGATGGGGCGGGGTTGGGGTTGGATGGGTTGGGTTGGGGTTCGATGGGGTGGGTTGGGGTTGAATAGGGTGGGGTGGGGTTGGATGGGGTGGGGGTGGGGGTTGGATGGGGGGGTGGGGGGTGTTTGACGCGGTGGGGTTGGGGTTGGGTTTGAATGGGGTGGGGTGGATGGTTGGATGGTTTGGGGTGGTGTTGGTGTTGGATGGGGTGGGGATGTGCTTGGATGCGGTGGGGGGTTGGATGGGGAGGGTTGGGGTTTGGATTGGGTGGGGTGGGGGTTGGATGGGATGAGTTGGGGTTGGATGGGTTGGTTTGGGGTTTGGCTGGGGTGGGGTGGGGGTTGGATGGGGTGAGTTGGGGGTGGATAGGGTGGGGTGGGGTTGGATGGGGTGGGGGTGGGTGTTGGATGGGGGGTGGGGCAGGTTGGATGGGGTGGGGTTGGGGTTGGATGGGTTTGGGAGGGGTTGGGGTTGGATGGGGTGGGGTTGGGGTTGGATGGGGTGGGTTGGTGTTGGATGGGGTGTGTTGGGGTTTGGATGGGGTGGGGTGGGGGATGGATGGGGAGAGTTGGGGTTGGATAGGGTGGGGGTGGGGTGGTTTGGATGGGGTGTTGTGGGGGGTGTTTGGATGGGGTGGGGTGGGGTTGAATGGGGTGGGGTTGGTGTTGGATGGGGTGGGGTGTTGGATGGGGTGCGTTGGGGTTGGATTGGGTGGGATGGGTTTGGATAGGGTGGGGTGGGGTTTGGATGGAGTGGGGTGGGGTTGGATGGGCTGGGGTTTGGGGTTGGATGGGGTGGGTTGGGGGTTAGATGGGGTGGGGTGGGTTTTGGATCGCGTGGGTTTGGGGTTGGATGGGGTGGGGTTGAGGTTGGATGAGGTGGGGTGGGGGGTTGGATGGGGTGGGGTGGGGGGTTGGATGGGGTGGGGTGGGGGGTTGGATGGGGTGGGGTTGGTTTTGGATGGGGTCGGTTGGGGGTTGGATGGGGTGGGTTTGGGTTTGGATGGGGTGGGTTGGGTTTGGATTGGGTGGGGTTGGGGTTGGATGAGTTTGGGTTTGGGGGTTGGATGATGTGGGGTTGGGTTTGGATGGGGTGGGGTTGGGGTTTCGATGGGGTGGGTTGGGGTCGGATGGGGTGGGGTTGGGTTGGATGGTGTGCGTTGGGGTTGGATAGGGTGGGGGGGTTGGATGGGGTGGGGTGGGGTGTTGGATGGGTTGGGTTTGGATGGGTGGTGTTTTGGATGGGGTGGGGTGGGGTGTTGGATGGGGTGGGAGGGTTGGATGGGCTGGGGGGGTTGGATGGGGTCGGGTGGAGTGTTGGATGGGGTGGAGTTGGGGTTGGATGGGGTGGGGGGGTTGGATGGGATGGGGTGGGGGTTGGATGGGGTGGGTTGGTGTTTGGATGTGTTGGGGCGGGGTTTGGAAGGGATGATTTGGGGGTTGGAAGGGGTGGGGTGGGGGGTTGGATGGGGTGGGGTGGGGGGTTGGATGGGGTGGGGTTGTGTTTGGATGGGGTGGGTTGGGGGTTGGATGGGGTGGGGTTGGTTTTGGATGGGGTGGGTTGGGGGTTGGCTGGGGTGTGTTGGGTTTGGATGGGGTGGGTTGGGTTTGGATGGGGGGGTTGGGGTTTGGATGGGGTGGGTTGGGGTTGGATGGGGGGGTTGGGGTTTGGATGGGGTGGGTTGGGGTTGGATGGGGGGGTTGGGGTTGGATGGGGTGGGTTGGGGTTGGATGGGGGGGTTGGATGGGGTGGTTGGGGGGTTGGCTGGGGCGGGTTGGTGTTGGATGGGGTGGGTTGGGGTTGGATGAGGTGGGTTGGGGTTGGGGTTGGATGGGGTGGGGTTGGGTTTGGATGGGGTGAGGGATTGGATGGGGTGGGTTGGGGTTTGGATGGGGTGGGGTGGGGTGTTAGATGGGGTGGGGTTGGGGTTGGATGGGGTGGGGTTGGTGTTGGATGGGGTGGGGTTGGTGTTGGATGGGGTGGGTTGGTGGTTTGATGGGGTGGGTTGGGGGGTTGGATGGGGTGGGTTGGGGTTGGATGGGGTGGGTTGGCTTTGGATGGGGTGGGGTGGGCTGTTGGATGAGGTGGGGTTGGGTTTGGATGGGGTGGGTTGGCGTCGGATGGGGTGGGGTTGGGTTGGATCGGGTGGGTTGGGGGTTGAATGGGGTGGGTTGGGGGCTTGGATGGCGTGGGGGGGTTGGATGGGGTGGGTTGGGGGGTTGGATGGGGTGGGTTGGGGTTGGATGGGGGTGTGTTGGGTTTGGATGGGGTAGGGTGGGGGGTTGGATGGGGTGGGGTTGGGTTTGGATGGGGTGTGTTGGGTTTGGATGGGGTAGGGTGGGGGGTTGGATGGGGTGGGTTGGGGTCGGATGGGGTGGGGTTGGGATGGATGGTGTGGGTTGGGGTTGGATAGGGTGGGGGGGGTGGATGGGGTGGGGTGGGGTGTTTGATGGGTTGGGGTTGGATGGGGTCGTGTTTTGGAATGGGTGGGGTGGGGTGTTGGATGGGGTGGGGGTGTTGGATGGGCTGGGGGGGTTGGATGGGTTCGGGTGGGGTTTTGGATGGGGTGGGGTTGGGGTTGGATGGGGTGGGGGGGTTGGATGGGGTGGGGTGGGGTGTTGGATGGGGTGGGGTTGGATGGGGTGGGGTTGGGGTTGGATGGGGTGGGTGGTGTTTGGATGGGGTGGGGTGGGGTTTGGATGGGGTGGGGTGTTGGATTTTGTGGGGTTGGGTGTTGGATGGAGTGCGGTGTTGGATGCGGTGGGGTTGGGGTTGGATGGGGTGGGTTGGGGTTGGATGGGGTGGGGTGGGTTTTGGAAGGGGTGGGTTGGGGTTGAATGGGGTGCGGTTGGTGTTGGATGGGGTGGGGTGTTGGATGGGGTGCGTTGGGGTTGGATAGAGCGGGATGGGTTTGGATAGGGCGGGGTGGGGTTTGGATGGAGTGGGGTGGGGTTGGATGGGCTGGGGTTTTGGGTTGGATGGGGTGGGTTGGGGGTTAGATGGGGTGGGGTGGGGTTTGGATGGGGTGGGTTGGGGGTTGGATGGGGTGGGGTGGGGGGTTGGATGGGGTGGGGTTGTGTTTGGATGGGGTGGGTTGGGGGCTGGATGGGGTGGGTTTGGGTTTGGATGGGGTGGGTTGGGGTTTGGACTGGGTGGGGTTGGGGTTGGATGGGGTGGGTTGGGGTTTCGATGGGGTGGGTTGGGGTCGGATGGGGTGGGGTTGGGTTGGATGGTGTGGGTTGGGGTTGGATAGGGTGGGGGGGTTGGATGGGGTGGGGTGGGGTGTTGGATGGGTTGGGGTTGGATGGGGTGGTGTTTTGGATGGGGTGGGGTGGGCTGTTGGATGGGGTGGGGGGTTGGATGGGGTGGGTTGGCATTTGGAAGTGTTGGGGCGGGGTTTGGAAGGGATGATTTGGGGGTTGGATGGGGCGGGGGTTGGGGTTGGATGGGTTGGGTTGGGGTTCGATGGGGTGGGTTGGGGTTGAATAGGGTGGGGTGGGGTGGGATGGGGTGGGGGTGGGGGTTGGATGGGGGGGTGGGGGGTGTTTGACGCGGTGGGGTTGGGGTTGGGTTTGAATGGGGTGGGGTGGATGGTTGGATGGTTTGGGGTGGTGTTGGTGTTGGATGGGGTGGGGATGTGCTTGGATGCGGTGGGGGGTTGGATGGGGAGGGTTGGGGTTTGGATTGGGTGGGGTGGGGGTTGGATGGGATGAGTTGGGGTTGGATGGGTTGGTTTGGGGTTTGGCTGGGGTGGGGTGGGGGTTGGATGGGGTGAGTTGGGGGTGGATAGGGTGGGGTGGGGTTGGATGGGGTGGGGGTGGGTGTTGGATGGGGGGTGGGGCAGGTTGGATGGGGTGGGGTTGGGGTTGGATGGGTTGGGGAGGGGTTGGGGTTGGATGGGGTGGGGTTGGGGTTGGATGGGGTGGGTTGGTGTTGGATGGGGTGTGTTGGGGTTTGGATGGGGTGGGGTGGGGGATGGATGGGGAGAGTTGGGGTTGGATAGGGTGGGGGTGGGGTGGTTTGGATGGGGTGTTGTGGGGGGTGTTTGGATGGGGTGGGGTGGGGTTGAATGGGGTGGGGTTGGTGTTGGATGGGGTGGGGTGTTGGATGGGGTGCGTTGGGGTTGGATTGGGTGGGATGGGTTTGGATAGGGTGGGGTGGGGTTTGGATGGAGTGGGGTGGGGTTGGATGGGCTGGGGTTTGGGGTTGGATGGGGTGGGTTGGGGGTTAGATGGGGTGGGGTGGGTTTTGGATCGCGTGGGTTTGGGGTTGGATGGGGTGGGGTTGAGGTTGGATGAGGTGGGGTGGGGGGTTGGATGGGGTGGGGTGGGGGGTTGGATGGGGTGGGGTGGGGGGTTGGATGGGGTGGGGTTGGTTTTGGATGGGGTGGGTTGGGGGTTGGATGGGGTGGGTTTGGGTTTGGATGGGGTGGGTTGGGTTTGGATTGGGTGGGGTTGGGGTTGGATGAGTTTGGGTTTGGGGGTTGGATGATGTGGGGTTGGGTTTGGATGGGGTGGGGTTGGGGTTTCGATGGGGTGGGTTGGGGTCGGATGGGGTGGGGTTGGGTTGGATGGTGTGCGTTGGGGTTGGATAGGGTGGGGGGGTTGGATGGGGTGGGGTGGGGTGTTGGATGGGTTGGGTTTGGATGGGTGGTGTTTTGGATGGGGTGGGGTGGGGTGTTGGATGGGGTGGGAGGGTTGGATGGGCTGGGGGGGTTGGATGGGGTCGGGTGGAGTGTTGGATGGGGTGGAGTTGGGGTTGGATGGGGTGGGGGGGTTGGATGGGATGGGGTGGGGGTTGGATGGGGTGGGTTGGTGTTTGGATGTGTTGGGGCGGGGTTTGGAAGGGATGATTTGGGGGTTGGAAGGGGTGGGGTGGGGGGTTGGATGGGGTGGGGTGGGGGGTTGGATGGGGTGGGGTTGTGTTTGGATGGGGTGGGTTGGGGGTTGGATGGGGTGGGGTTGGTTTTGGATGGGGTGGGTTGGGGGTTGGATGGGGTGGGGTTGGGGTTGGATGGGGTGGGATTGGGGTTGGATGGGTTGGGGCGTGGTTTGGATGGGATGATTTGGGGGTTGGATGGGTTGAGGTTAGGGTTGGATGGGGTGGGTTGGGGTTGAATAGGGTGGGGTGGGGTTGGATGGGGTGGGGGTGGGGGTTGGATTGGGGGGTTGGGGGGTGTTTGACGGGGTGGTGTTGGGGTTGGGGTTGAATGGGGTTGGGTGAGTGGTTGGATGGTTTGGGGTGGGGTTGGGGTTGGATGGGGTGGGGGGTTGGATGGGGAGGGTTGGGGTTGGATGGGGAGGGTTGGGGTTTGGATGGGGTGGGGGTGGGGGGTTGATTGGGGTGGGGTGGGGTTGGATGGGGTGTGTTTGGGTTGGATGGGGGGGTTGGATGAGGTGGTTGGGGGGTTGGCTGGGGTGGGTTGTGGATGGATGGGGTGGGTTGGGGTTGGATGGGGTGGGGTGGGGGGTTCGATGGGGTGGGGTCGGGTTGGGATTGGATGGGGTGGGTTGGGGTTGGATGGGGTGGGTTGGGTTTGGATGGGGTGGGTTGGGGTTTGGATGGGGTGGGTTGGGGTTTGGATGGGGTGGGTTGGGGTTGGATGGGGGGGTTGGATGGGGTGGTTGGGGGGTTGGCTGGGGTGGGTTTGTGTTGGATGGGGTGGGTTGGGGTTGGATGGGGTGGGTTGGGGTTGGGGTTGGATGGGGTGGGGTTGGGGTTGGATGGGGTGAGGGGTTGGATGAGGTGGGTTGGGGTTTGGATGGGGTGGGGTGAGGTGTTAGATGGGGTGGGGTTGGGGGGTTGGATGGGGTGGGGTGAGGTGTTAGATGGGGTGGGGTTGGGGGGTTGGATGGGGTGGGGTTGGGGTTGGATGGGGTGGGGTTGGTGTTGGATGGGGTGGGGTTGGTGTTGGATGGGGTGGGTTGGTGGTTTGATGGGGTGGGTTGGGGGGTTGGATGGGGTGGGGTTGCTTTTGGATGGGGTGGGTTGCGGGCTGGATGGGGTGGGTTTGGGTTTGGATGGGGTGGGTTGGGGTTTGGACTGGGTGGGGTTGGGGTTGGATGAGTTTGGGTTTGGGGGTTGGAAGATGTGGGGTTGGGTTTGGATGGGGTGGGGTTGGGGTTAGATGGGGTGGGTTGGGGTTTCGATGGGGTGGGTTGGGGTCGGATGGGGTGTGGTTGGGTTGGATGGTGTGGGTTGGGGTTGGATAGGGTGGGGGGGTTGGATGGGGTGGGGTGGGGTGTTGAATGGGGTGGGGTTGGATGGGGTGGTGTTTTGGATGGGGTGGGGTGGGCTGTTGGATGGGGTGGGAGGGTTGGATGGGCAGGGGGGGTTGGATGGGGTCGGGTGGAGTGTTGGATGGGGTGGGGTTGGGGTTGGATGGGGTGGGGGTTGGATGGGGTGGGTTGGCATTTGGAAGTGTTGGGGCGGGGTTTGGAAGGGATGATTTGGGGGTTGGATGGGGCGGGGTTGGGGTTGGATGGGTTGGGTTGGGGTTCGATGGGGTGGGTTGGGGTTGAATAGGGTGGGGTGGGGTGGGATGGGGTGGGGGTGGGGGTTGGATGGGGGGGGTGGGGGGTGTTTGACGCGGTGGGGTTGGGGTTGGGTTTGAATGGGGTGGGGTGGATGGTTGGATGGTTTGGGGTGGTGTTGGTGTTGGATGGGGTGGGGATGTGCTTGGATGCGGTGGGGGGTTGGATTGGGTGTGTTGGGGTTGGATGGGGTGGGTTGGCGTTTGGATGGGTTGGGGCGGCGTTTGGAAGGGATGATTTGGGGGTTGGATGGGGTGGGGTTGTGGTTGGATGGGTTGGGTTGGGGTGGGATGGGGTGGGTTGGGGATGAATAGGGTGGGGTGGGGTTGGATGGGGTGGGGGTGGGGGTTGGATGGGGTTGGCAGGGGTTTGACGGGGTGGGGTTGGGGTTGGGGTTGAATGGGGAGGGTTGGGGTTTGGATGGGGTGGGTTGGTGTTGGATAGGTTGGGTTGGGGTTTGGATTGGGTGGGGTGGGGGTTGGATGGGGTGAGTTGGGGGTGGATGGGGTGGTTGGGGGGTTGGATGGGGTGGGTTGGGGTTGGATGGGGTGGGTTGGTGTTGGATGGGGTGGGTTGGGGTTTGGATAGGTTGGGTTGGGGTTTGGATTGGGTGGGGTGGGGGTTGGATGGGGTGAGTCGGGGGTGGATAGGGTGGGGTGGGGTTGGATGGGGTGGGGGTGGGTGTTGGATGGGGGGTGGGGCAGGTTGGATGGGGTGGGGTTGGGGTTGGATGGGTTGGGGAGGGGTTGGGTTTGGATGGGGTGGGGTTGGGGTTGGACGGGGTGGGGTTGGTGTTGGATGGGGTGGGTTGGGGTTGGATGGGGTGTGTTGGGGTTTGGATGGGGTGGGGTGGGGGATGGATGGGGAGAGTTGGTGTTGGATAGGGTGGGGGTGGGGTGGTTTGGATGGGGTGTTGTGGGGGGGTGTTTGGATGGGGTGGGGTGGGGTTGAGTGGGGTGGGGTTGGTGTTGGATGGGGTGGGGTGTTGGATGGGGTGCGTTGGGGTTGGATTGGGTGGGATGGGTTTGGATAGGGTGGGGTGGGGTTTGGATGGAGTGGGGTAGGGTTGGATGGGCTGGGGTTTGGGGTTGGATGGGGTGGGTTGGGGGTTAGATGGGGTGGGGTGGGGTTTGGATGGGGTGGGTTGGGGGTTGGATGGGGTGGGGTTGAGGTTGGATGAGGTGGGGTGGGGGGGTTGGATGGGGTGGGGTGGGGGGTTGGATGGGGTGGGGTGGGGGGTTGGATGGGGTGGGGTTGGGTTTGGATGGGGTGGTTTGGGGGTTGGATGGGGTGGGGTTGGTTTTGGATGGGGTGGGGTGGGGGGTTGGATGGGGTGGGGTTGGGTTTGGATGGGGTGGGTTGGGGGTTGGATGGGGTGGGTTTGGGTTTGGATGGGGTGGGTTGGGTTTGGATTGGGTGGGGTTGGGGTTGGATGAGTTTGGGTTTGGGTTTTGGATGATGTGGGGTTGCGTTTGGATGGGGTGGGGTTGGGGTTTCGATGGGGTGGGTTGGGGTCGGATGGCGTGGGGTTGGGTTGGATGGTGTGGGTTGGGGTTGGATAGGGTGGGGGGGTTGGATGGGGTGGGGTGGGGTGTTGGATGGGTTGGGTTTGGATGGGGTGGTGTTTTGGATGGGGTGGGGTGGGGTGTTGGATGGGGTGGGAGGGTTGGATGGGCTGGGGGGGTTGGATGGGGTCGGGTGGAGTGTTGGATGGGGTGGATTTGGGGTTGGATGGGGTGGGGGGGTTGGATGGGGTGGGGTTGGTTTTGGATGGGGTGGGTTGGGGGTTGGATGGGGTGGGTTTGAGTTTGGATGGGGTGGGTTGGGGTTTGGATTGGGTGGGGTTGGGGTTGGATGACTTTGGGGTTGGGGGATGGATGATGTGGGGTTGGGTTTGGATGGGGTGGGGTTGGGGTTGGATGGGGTGGGTTGGGGTTTGGTTGGGATGGGTTGGGGTTTGGACTGGGTGGGGTTGGGGTTGGATGAGTTTGGGTTTGGGGGTTGGATGATGTGGGGTTGGTTTTGGATGGGGTGGGGTTGGGGTTGGATGGGGTGGGTTGGGGTTGGATGGGGTGGGTTGGGGTCGGATGGGGTGGGGTTGGGTTGGATGGTGTGGGTTGGGGTTGGATAGGGTGGGGGGGTTGGATGGGGTGGGGTGGGGTGTTGGATGGGTTGGGGTTGGATGGGGTGGTGTTTTGGATGGGGTGGGGTGGGCTGTTGGATGGGGTGGGAGGGTTGGATGGGCAGGGGGGGTTGGATGGGGTCGGGTGGAGTGTTGGATGGGGTGGGGTTGGGGTTGGATGGGGTGGGGGGTTGGATGGGGTGGGGGGGTTGGATGGGGAGGGTTGGGGTTTGGATTGGGTGGGGTGGGGGTTGGATGGGATGAGTTGGGGTTGGATGGGTTGGTTTGGGGTTTGGCTGGGGTGGGGTGGGGGTTGGATGGGGTGAGTTGGGGGTGGATAGGGTGGGGTGGGGTTGGATGGGGTGGGGGTGGGTGTTGGATGGGGGGTGGGGCAGGTTGGATGGGGTGGGGTTGGGGTTGGATGGGTTGGGGAGGGGTTGGGGTTGGATGGGGTGGGGTTGGGGTTGGACGGGGTGGGGTTGGGGTTGGATGGGGTGGGTTGGTGTTGGATGGGGTGGGTTGGTGTTGGATGGGGTGTGTTGGGGTTTGGATGGGGTGGGGTGGGGGATGGATGGGGAGAGGTGGGGTTGGATAGGGTGGGGGTGGGGGGTTCGATGGGGTGGGGTCGGGTTGGGATTGGATGGGGTGTGTTGGGGTTGGATGGGGGTGTTGAATGGGGTGGTCGGGGTGTTGGCTGGGGTGGGTTGGGGTTGGATGGGGTGGGTTGGCTTTGGATGGGGTGGGTTGGGGTTTGGATGGGGTGGGTTGGGGTTTGGATGGGGTGGGTTGGGGTTGGATGGGGGGGTTGTATGGGGTGGTTGGGGGGTTGGCTGGGGTGGGTTGGTGTTGGATGGGGTGGGTTGGGGTTGGATGGGGTGGGTTGGGGTTGGGGTTGGATGGGGTGGGGTTGGGTTTGGATGGGGTGAGGGGTTGGATGGGGTGGGTTGGGGTTTGGATGGGGGTGCGTTGGGTTTGGATGGGGTGGGGTGAGGTGTTAGATGGGGTGGGGTTGGGGGGTTGGATGGGGTGGGGTTGGGGTTGGATGGGGTGGGGTTGGTGTTGGATGGGGTGGGGTTGGTGTTGGATGGGGTGGGTTGGTGGTTTGATGGGGTGGGTTGGGGGGTTGGATGGGGTGGGTTGGGGTTGGATGGGGTGGGTTGGCTTTGGATGGGGTGGGGTGGGCTGTTGGATGAGGTGGGGTTGGGTTTGGATGGGGTGGGTTGGCGTCGGATGGGGTGGGGTTGGGTTGGATCGGGTGGGTTGGGGGTTGAATGGGGTGGGTTGGGGGCTTGGATGGCGTGGGGGGGTTGGATGGGGTGGGATGGGGTGTTGGATGGGTTGGGGTTGGATGAGGTGGTGTGTTGGATGGTGTGGGGTGGGGTGTTGGATGGGGAGGGGTGGTTGGATGGGCTGGGGGGTTTGGATGGGGTGGGGTGGGGTGTTGAATGGGGTGGGGTTGGTGTTGGATGGGGTGGGTTGGGGGTTGGATGGGGTGGGTTGGGGGTTGGATGGGGTGGGTTGGGGGGTTGGATGGGGTGGGTTGGGGGTTTGGATGGGGTGGGTTGGGTTTGGATGGGGTGTGTTGGGTTTGGATGGGGGGTAGGGTGGGGGGTTGGATGGGGTGGGTTGGGGGGTTGGATGGGGTGGGTTGGGGGGTTGGATGGGGTGGGTTGGGTTTGGATGGGGTGGGTTGGGGTCGGATGGGGTGGGGTTGGGATGGATGGTATGGGTTGGGGTTGGATAGGGTGGGGGGGGTGGATGGGGTTGGGTGGGGTGTTTGATGGGTTGGGGTTGGATGGGGTGGTGTTTTGGAATGGGTGGGGTGGGGTGTTGGATGGGGTGGGGGTGTTGGATGGGCTGGGGGGGTTGGATGGGGTCGGGTGGGGTGTTGGATGGGGTGGGGTTGGGGTTGGATGGGGTGGGGGGGTTGGATGGGGTGGGGTGGGGTGTTGGATGGGGTGGGGTTGGATGGGGTGGGGTTGGGGTTGGATGGGGTGGGTGGTGTTTGGATGGGGTGGGGTGGGGTTTGGATGGGGTGGGGTGTTGGATTTTGTGGGGTTGGGTGTTGGATGGAGTGCGGTGTTGGATGCGGTGGGGTTGGGGTTGGATGGGGTGGGTTGGGGTTGGATGGGGTGGGGTGGGTTTTGGAAGGGGTGGGTTGGGGTTGAATGGGGTGCGGTTGGTGTTGGATGGGGTGGGGGTGTTGGATGGGGTGCGTTGGGGTTGGATAGAGCGGGATGGGTTTGGATAGGGCGGGGTGGGGGTTTGGATGGAGTGGGGTGGGGTTGGATGGGCTGGGGTTTTGGGTTGGATGGGGTGGGTTGGGGGTTAGATGGGGTGGGGTGGGGTTTGGATGGGGTGGGTTGGGGGTTGGATGGGGTGGGGTGGGGGGTTGGATGGGGTGGGGTTGTGTTTGGATGGGGTGGGTTGGGGGCTGGATGGGGTGGGTTTGGGTTTGGATGGGGTGGGTTGGGGTTTGGACTGGGTGGGGTTGGGGTTGGATGGGGTGGGTTGGGGTTTCGATGGGGTGGGTTGGGGTCGGATGGGGTGGGGTTGGGTTGGATGGTGTGGGTTGGGGTTGGATAGGGTGGGGGGGTTGGATGGGGTGGGGTGGGGTGTTGGATGGGTTGGGGTTGGATGGGGTGGTGTTTTGGATGGGGTGGGGTGGGCTGTTGGATGGGGTGGGGGGTTGGATGGGGTGGGTTGGCATTTGGAAGTGTTGGGGCGGGGTTTGGAAGGGATGATTTGGGGGTTGGATGGGGCGGGGTTGGGGTTGGATGGGTTGGGTTGGGGTTCGATGGGGTGGGTTGGGGTTGAATAGGGTGGGGGTGGGGTGGGATGGGGTGGGGGTGGGGGTTGGATGGGGGGGTGGGGGGTGTTTGACGCGGTGGGGTTGGGGTTGGGTTTGAATGGGGTGGGGTGGATGGTTGGATGGTTTGGGGTGGTGTTGGTGTTGGATGGGGTGGGGATGTGCTTGGATGCGGTGGGGGGTTGGATGGGGAGGGTTGGGGTTTGGATTGGGTGGGGTGGGGGTTGGATGGGATGAGTTGGGGGTTGGATGGGTTGGTTTGGGGTTTGGCTGGGGTGGGGTGGGGGTTGGATGGGGTGAGTTGGGGGTGGATAGGGTGGGGTGGGGTTGGATGGGGTGGGGGTGGGTGTTGGATGGGGGGTGGGGCAGGTTGGATGGGGTGGGGTTGGGGTTGGATGGGTTGGGGAGGGGTTGGGGTTGGATGGGGTGGGGTTGGGGTTGGATGGGGTGGGTTGGTGTTGGATGGGGTGTGTTGGGGTTTGGATGGGGTGGGGTGGGGGATGGATGGGAGAGTTGGGGTTGGATAGGGTGGGGGTGGGGTGGTTTGGATGGGGTGTTGTGGGGGGTGTTTGGATGGGGTGGGGTGGGGTTGAATGGGGTGGGGTTGGTGTTGGATGGGGTGGGGTGTTGGATGGGGTGCGTTGGGGTTGGATTGGGTGGGATGGGTTTGGATAGGGTGGGGTGGGGTTTGGATGGAGTGGGGGTGGGGTTGGATGGGCTGGGGTTTGGGGTTGGATGGGGTGGGTTGGGGGTTAGATGGGGTGGGGTGGGTTTTGGATCGCGTGGGTTTGGGGTTGGATGGGGTGGGGTTGAGGTTGGATGAGGTGGGGTGGGGGGGTTGGATGGGGTGGGGTGGGGGGTTGGATGGGGTGGGGTGGGGGGGTTGGATGGGGTGGGGTTGGTTTTGGATGGGGTGGGTTGGGGGTTGGATGGGGTGGGTTTGGGTTTGGATGGGGTGGGTTGGGTTTGGATTGGGTGGGGTTGGGGTTGGATGAGTTTGGGTTTGGGGGTTGGATGATGTGGGGTTGGGTTTGGATGGGGTGGGGTTGGGGTTTCGATGGGGTGGGTTGGGGTCGGATGGGGTGGGGTTGGGTTGGATGGTGTGCGTTGGGGTTGGATAGGGTGGGGGGGGTTGGATGGGGTGGGGTGGGGTGTTGGATGGGTTGGGTTTGGATGGGTGGTGTTTTGGATGGGGTGGGGTGGGGTGTTGGATGGGGTGGGAGGGTTGGATGGGCTGGGGGGGTTGGATGGGGGTCGGGTGGAGTGTTGGATGGGGTGGAGTTGGGGTTGGATGGGGTGGGGGGGTTGGATGGGATGGGGTGGGGGTTGGATGGGGTGGGTTGGTGTTTGGATGTGTTGGGGGCGGGGTTTGGAAGGGATGATTTGGGGGTTGGAAGGGGTGGGGTGGGGGGTTGGATGGGGTGGGGTGGGGGGTTGGATGGGGTGGGGTTGTGTTTGGATGGGGTGGGTTGGGGGTTGGATGGGGTGGGGTTGGTTTTGGATGGGGTGGGTTGGGGGTTGGATGGGGTGGGGTTGGGGTTGGATGGGGTGGGATTGGGGTTGGATGGGTTGGGGCGTGGTTTGGATGGGATGATTTGGGGGTTGGATGGGTTGAGGTTAGGGTTGGATGGGGTGGGTTGGGGTTGAATAGGGTGGGGTGGGGTTGGATGGGGTGGGGGTGGGGGTTGGATTGGGGGGTTGGGGGGTGTTGACGGGGTGGTGTTGGGGTTGGGGTTGAATGGGGTTGGGTGAGTGGTTGGATGGTTTGGGGTGGGGTTGGGGTTGGATGGGGTGGGGGGTTGGATGGGGAGGGTTGGGGTTGGATGGGGAGGGTTGGGGTTTGGATGGGGTGGGGGTGGGGGGTTGATTGGGGTGGGGTGGGGTTGGATGGGGTGTGTTTGGGTTGGATGGGGGGGTTGGATGAGGTGGTTGGGGGGGTTGGCTGGGGTGGGTTGTGGATGGATGGGGTGGGTTGGGGTTGGATGGGGTGGGGTGGGGGGTTCGATGGGGTGGGGTCGGGTTGGGATTGGATGGGGTGGGTTGGGGTTGGATGGGGTGGGTTGGGTTTGGATGGGGTGGGTTGGGGTTTGGATGGGGTGGGTTGGGGTTTGGATGGGGTGGGTTGGGGTTGGATGGGGGGGTTGGATGGGGTGGTTGGGGGGTTGGCTGGGGTGGGTTTGTGTTGGATGGGGTGGGTTGGGGTTGGATGGGGTGGGTTGGGGTTGGGGTTGGATGGGGTGGGGTTGGGGTTGGATGGGGTGAGGGGTTGGATGAGGTGGGTTGGGGTTTGGATGGGGGTGGGGTGAGGTGTTAGATGGGGTGGGGTTGGGGGGTTGGATGGGGTGGGGTGAGGTGTTAGATGGGGTGGGGTTGGGGGGTTGGATGGGGTGGGGTTGGGGTTGGATGGGGTGGGGTTGGTGTTGGATGGGGTGGGGTTGGTGTTGGATGGGGTGGGTTGGTGGTTTGATGGGGTGGGTTGGGGGGTTGGATGGGGTGGGGTTGCTTTTGGATGGGGTGGGTTGCGGGCTGGATGGGGTGGGTTTGGGTTTGGATGGGGTGGGTTGGGGTTTGGACTGGGTGGGGTTGGGGTTGGATGAGTTTGGGTTTGGGGGTTGGAAGATGTGGGGTTGGGTTTGGATGGGGTGGGGTTGGGGTTAGATGGGGTGGGTTGGGGTTTCGATGGGGTGGGTTGGGGTCGGATGGGGTGTGGTTGGGTTGGATGGTGTGGGTTGGGGTTGGATAGGGTGGGGGGGTTGGATGGGGTGGGGTGGGGTGTTGAATGGGGTGGGGTTGGATGGGGTGGTGTTTTGGATGGGGTGGGGTGGGCTGTTGGATGGGGTGGGAGGGTTGGATGGGCAGGGGGGGTTGGATGGGGGTCGGGTGGAGTGTTGGATGGGGTGGGGTTGGGGTTGGATGGGGTGGGGGTTGGATGGGGTGGGTTGGCATTTGGAAGTGTTGGGGCGGGGTTTGGAAGGGATGATTTGGGGGTTGGATGGGGCGGGGTTGGGGTTGGATGGGTTGGGTTGGGGTTCGATGGGGTGGGTTGGGGTTGAATAGGGTGGGGTGGGGTGGGATGGGGTGGGGGTGGGGGTTGGATGGGGGGGGTGGGGGGTGTTTGACGCGGTGGGGTTGGGGTTGGGTTTGAATGGGGTGGGGTGGATGGTTGGATGGTTTGGGGTGGTGTTGGTGTTGGATGGGGTGGGGATGTGCTTGGATGCGGTGGGGGTTGGATTGGGTGTGTTGGGGTTGGATGGGGTGGGTTGGCGTTTGGATGGGTTGGGGCGGCGTTTGGAAGGGATGATTTGGGGGTTGGATGGGGTGGGGTTGTGGTTGGATGGGTTGGGTTGGGGTGGGATGGGGTGGGTTGGGGATGAATAGGGTGGGGTGGGGTTGGATGGGGTGGGGGTGGGGGTTGGATGGGGTTGGCAGGGGTTTGACGGGGTGGGGTTGGGGTTGGGGTTGAATGGGGAGGGTTGGGGTTTGGATGGGGTGGGTTGGTGTTGGATAGGTTGGGTTGGGGTTTGGATTGGGTGGGGTGGGGGTTGGATGGGGTGAGTTGGGGGTGGATGGGGTGGTTGGGGGGTTGGATGGGGTGGGTTGGGGTTGGATGGGGTGGGTTGGTGTTGGATGGGGTGGGTTGGGGTTTGGATAGGTTGGGTTGGGGTTTGGATTGGGTGGGGTGGGGGTTGGATGGGGTGAGTCGGGGGTGGATAGGGTGGGGTGGGGTTGGATGGGGTGGGGGTGGGTGTTGGATGGGGGGTGGGGCAGGTTGGATGGGGTGGGGTTGGGGTTGGATGGTTGGGGAGGGGTTGGGTTTGGATGGGGTGGGGTTGGGGTTGGACGGGGTGGGGTTGGTGTGTTGGATGGGGTGGGTTGGGGTTGGATGGGGTGTGTTGGGGTTTGGATGGGGTGGGGTGGGGGATGGATGGGGAGAGTTGGTGTTGGATAGGGTGGGGGTGGGGTGGTTTGGATGGGGTGTTGTGGGGGGTGTTTGGATGGGGTGGGGTGGGGTTGAGTGGGGTGGGGTTGGTGTTGGATGGGGTGGGGTGTTGGATGGGGTGCGTTGGGGTTGGATTGGGTGGGATGGGTTTGGATAGGGTGGGGTGGGGTTTGGATGGAGTGGGGTAGGGTTGGATGGGCTGGGGTTTGGGGTTGGATGGGGTGGGTTGGGGGTTAGATGGGGTGGGGTGGGGTTTGGATGGGGTGGGTTGGGGGTTGGATGGGGTGGGGTTGAGGTTGGATGAGGTGGGGTGGGGGGGTTGGATGGGGTGGGGTGGGGGGTTGGATGGGGTGGGGTGGGGGGTTGGATGGGGTGGGGTTGGGTTTGGATGGGGTGGTTTGGGGGTTGGATGGGGTGGGGTTGGTTTTGGATGGGGTGGGGTGGGGGGTTGGATGGGGTGGGGTTGGGTTTGGATGGGGTGGGTTGGGGGTTGGATGGGGTGGGTTTGGGTTTGGATGGGGTGGGTTGGGTTTGGATTGGGTGGGGTTGGGGTTGGATGAGTTTGGGTTTGGGTTTTGGATGATGTGGGGTTGCGTTTGGATGGGGTGGGGTTGGGGTTTCGATGGGGTGGGTTGGGGTCGGATGGCGTGGGGTTGGGTTGGGATGGTGTGGGGTTGGGGTTGGATAGGGTGGGGGGGTTGGATGGGGTGGGGTGGGGTGTTGGATGGGTTGGGTTTGGATGGGGTGGTGTTTTGGATGGGGTGGGGTGGGGTGTTGGATGGGGTGGGAGGGTTGGATGGGCTGGGGGGGTTGGATGGGGTCGGGTGGAGTGTTGGATGGGGTGGATTTGGGGTTGGATGGGGTGGGGGGGTTGGATGGGGTGGGGTTGGTTTTGGATGGGGTGGGTTGGGGGTTGGATGGGGTGGGTTTGGGTTTGGATGGGGTGGGTTGGGGTTTGGATTGGGTGGGGTTGGGGTTGGATGACTTTGGGGTTGGGGGATGGATGATGTGGGGTTGGGTTTGGATGGGGTGGGGTTGGGGTTGGATGGGGTGGGTTGGGGTTTGGTTGGGATGGGTTGGGGTTTGGACTGGGTGGGGTTGGGGGTTGGATGAGTTTGGGTTTGGGGGTTGGATGATGTGGGGTTGGTTTTGGATGGGGTGGGGTTGGGGTTGGATGGGGTGGGTTGGGGTTGGCATGGGGTGGGTTGGGGTCGGATGGGGTGGGGTTGGGTTGGATGGTGTGGGTTGGGGTTGGATAGGGTGGGGGGGGTTGGATGGGGTGGGGTGGGGGTGTTGGATGGGTTGGGGTTGGATGGGGTGGTGTTTTGGATGGGGTGGGGTGGGCTGTTGGATGGGGTGGGAGGGTTGGATGGGCAGGGGGGGTTGGATGGGGTCGGGTGGAGTGTTGGATGGGGTGGGGTTGGGGTTGGATGGGGTGGGGGGTTGGATGGGGGTGGGGGGGTTGGATGGGGAGGGTTGGGGTTTGGATTGGGTGGGGTGGGGGTTGGATGGGATGAGTTGGGGTTGGATGGGTTGGTTTGGGGTTTGGCTGGGGTGGGGTGGGGGTTGGATGGGGTGAGTTGGGGGTGGATAGGGTGGGGTGGGGTTGGATGGGGTGGGGGTGGGTGTTGGATGGGGGGGTGGGGCAGGTTGGATGGGGTGGGGTTGGGGTTGGATGGGTTGGGGAGGGGTTGGGGTTGGATGGGGTGGGGTTGGGGTTGGACGGGGTGGGGTTGGGGTTGGATGGGGTGGGTTGGTGTTGGATGGGGTGGGTTGGTGTTGGATGGGGTGTGTTGGGGTTTGGATGGGGTGGGGTGGGGGATGGATGGGGAGAGGTGGGGTTGGATAGGGTGGGGGTGGGGGGTTCGATGGGGTGGGGTCGGGTTGGGATTGGATGGGGTTGTGTTGGGGTTGGATGGGGGTGTTGAATGGGGTGGTCGGGGTGTTGGCTGGGGTGGGTTGGGGTTGGATGGGGTGGGTTGGCTTTGGATGGGGTGGGTTGGGGTTTGGATGGGGTGGGTTGGGGTTTGGATGGGGTGGGTTGGGGTTGGATGGGGGGGTTGTATGGGGTGGTTGGGGGGTTGGCTGGGGTGGGGTTGGTGTTGGATGGGGTGGGTTGGGGTTGGATGGGGTGGGTTGGGGTTGGGGTTGGATGGGGTGGGGTTGGGTTGGGGTGGATGGGGTGGGGTTGGGGTTGGATGGGGTGGGGTTGGTGTTGGATGGGGTGGGGTTGGGTGTTGGATGGGGTGGGTGGTGGTTTGATGGGGTGGGTTGGGGGGTTGGATGGGGGGGTTGGGGTTGGATGGGGTGGGTGGCTTTGGATGGGGTGGGGGTGGGCTGTTGGATGAGGTGGGGTTGGGGTTTGGATGGGGTGGGTTGGCGTCGGATGGGGTGGGGTTGGGTTGGATCGGGTGGGTGGGGGTTGA
Source organism: Isurus oxyrinchus (assembly GCA_026770705.1). Lineage (NCBI taxonomy): Eukaryota > Metazoa > Chordata > Chondrichthyes > Lamniformes > Lamnidae > Isurus > Isurus oxyrinchus. The sequence continues at coordinate 5,877 of JANJGN010003466.1, read as the reverse complement.
ATGGGGTGGGTTGGGGGCTTGGATGGCGTGGGGGGGTTGGATGGGGTGGGATGGGGTGTTGGATGGGTTGGGGTTGGATGAGGTGGTGTGTTGGATGGTGTGGGGTGGGGTGTTGGATGGGGAGGGGGGTGGATGGGCTGGGGGGTGGTGGGGTGGGTGGGGTGTGATGGGGTGGGGTTGGGTGGATGGGGTGGGTTGGGGGTTGGATGGGGTGGGTTGGGGGTTGGATGGGGTGGGTTGGGGGGTTGGATGGGGTGGGTTGGGGGTTGGATGGGGGTGGGTTGGGTTTGGATGGGGTGTGGTTGGGGTGGGTTGGATGGGGTAGGGTGGGGGGTTGGATGGGTGGGTGGGGGGTGGATGGGGTGGGTTGGGGGGTTGGATGGGTGGGTTGGGTTTGGATGGGGGGGTAGGGGTCGGATGGGGTGGGGTTGGGATGGATGGTATGGGTTGGGGTTGGATAGGGTGGGGGGGGGGATGGGGTGGGTGGGGTGTTTGATGGGTTGGGGTTGGATGGGTGGTGTTTGGAATGGGTGGGGTGGGGTGTTGGATGGGGTGGGGGTGTTGGATGGGCTGGGGGGGTTGGATGGGTCGGGTGGGGTGTTGGATGGGGTGGGGTTGGGGTTGGATGGGGTGGGGGGGTTGGATGGGGTGGGGTGGGTGTTGGATGGGGTGGGTTGGATGGGGTGGGGTTGGGGTTGGATGGGGGTGGGTGGTGTTTGGATGGGGTGGGGTGGGGTTTGGATGGGGTGGGGTGTTGGATTTTGTGGGGTGGGTGTTGGATGGAGTGCGGTGTTGGATGCGGTGGGGTTGGGGTTGGATGGGGTGGGTTGGGGTTGGATGGGGTGGGGTGGGTTTTGGAAGGGGTGGGTTGGGGTTGAATGGGGTGCGGTTGGTGTTGGATGGGGTGGGGTGTTGGATGGGGTGCGTTGGGGTTGGATAGAGCGGGATGGGTTTGGATAGGGCGGGGTGGGGTTTGGATGGAGTGGGGTGGGGTTGGATGGGCTGGGGTTTTGGGTTGGATGGGGTGGGTTGGGGGTTAGATGGGGTGGGGTGGGGTTTGGATGGGGTGGGTTGGGGTTGGATGGGGTGGGGTTGAGGTTGGTGAGGTGGGGTGGGGGGTTGGATGGGGTGGGGTGTGGGGTTGGATGGGGTGGGGTGGGGGGTTGGATGGGGTGGGGTTGTGTTTGGATGGGTGGGTTGGGGGCTGGATGGGGTGGGGTTGGGTTTGGATGGGGTGGGTTGGGGGTTGGACTGGGTGGGGTTGGGGTTGGATGAGTTTGGGTTTGGGGGTTGGATGATGTGGGGTTGGGGTTTGGGAGGTGGGGTGGGGGGTTGGGGTTGGATGGGGTGGGTTGGGGTTTCGATGGGGTGGGTTGGGGTTGGATGGGCTGGGGTTTGGGGTTGGATGGGGTGGGTTGGGGTTGGATGGGGTGGGGGTGGGGTTTGGATGGGGTGGGTTGGGGGTTGGATGGGGTGGGGGTTGAGGTTGGATGAGGTGGGGTGGGGGGTTGGATGGGGGGTGGGGTGGGGGGTTGGATGGGGTGGGGTTGGGTTGGATGGGGTGGGTTGGGGGTTGGATGGGTGGGGTTGGTTGGATGGGTGGGTTGGGTTTGGATTGGGTGGGGTTGGGGTTGGATGAGTTTGGGTTTGGGGGTTGGATGATGTGGGGTTGGTTTTGGATGGGGTGGGTTCGGGGTTGGATGGGGTGGGGTTGGTTTTGGATGGGGTGGGGTGGGGGGTTGGATGGGGTGGGGTTGGGTTGGATGGGGTGGGTTGGGGGTTGGATGGGGTGGGTTTGGGTGGATGGGGTGGGTTGGGTTTGGATTGGGTGGGGTTGGGGTTGGATGAGTTTGGGTTTGGGTTTTGGATGATGTGGGGATGCGTTTGGATGGGGTGGGGTTGGGGTTTCGATGGTGTGGGTTGGGGTCGGATGGCGTGGGGTTGGGTTGGATGGTGTGGGTTGGGGTTGGATAGGGTGGGGGGGTTGGATGGGGTGGGGTGGGGTGTTGGATGGGTTGGGTTTGGATGGGTGGTGTTTTGGATGGGGTGGGGTGGGGTGTTGGATGGGGTGGGGTTGGATGGGGTGGGTTGGGGTTTGGCTGGGGTGGGGTGGGGGTTGGATGGGGTGAGTTGGGGGTGGATAGGGTGGGGTGGGGTTGGATGGGGGTGGGGTGGGGGTTGGATGGGGGGGGTGGGCGGGTTTGATGGGGTGGGTTTGGTGTTGGATGGGTTGTTGTGGGGTTGGGGTTGGATGGGGTGGGGTTGGGGTTGGATGGGGTGGGGTGGGGAATGGATGGGGGAGAGTTGGGGTTGGATAGTGTGGGGTTGGGGATTGGATGGTGTGGGTTGGGGTTGGATAGGGTGGGGGGGTTGGATGGGGTGGGGTGGGGTCTTGGATGGGTTGGGGTTGGATGGGGTGGTGTTTTGGATGGGGTGGGGTGGGGTGTTGGATGGGGTGGGAGGGTTGGATGGGCTGGGGGGTTGGATGGGGTCGGGTGGAGTGTTGGATGGGGTGGATTTGGGGTTGGATGGGGTGGGGGGGTTGGATGGGATGGGGTGGGGGTTGGATGGGGTGGGTTGGCGTTTGGATGTGTTGGGGCGGGATTTGGAAGGGATGATTTGGGGGTTGGATGGGGTGGGGTTGGGGTTGGATGGGTTGGGTTGGGGTTGGATGGGGTGGGGTGGGGTTGGATGGGGGGGTGGGGGGTTGGTTTGGGGGTTGGATGGGGGGGTTGGGGGGTGTTTGACGCGGTGGGGTTGGGGTTGGGGTTGAATGGGGTGGGGTGGGTGGTTGGATGGTTTAGGGTGGTGTTGGGGTTGGATGGGGTGGGGTTGTGTTTGGATGGGGTGGGTTGGCGGTTGGATGGGGTGGGGTTGGTTTTGGATGGGGTGGGTTGGGGGTTGGATGGGGTGGGTTTGGGTTTGGATGGGGTGGGTTGGGGTTTGGATTGGGTGGGGTTGGGGTTGGATGAGTTTGGGTTTGGGGGTTGGAAGATGTGGGGGTTGGGTTTGGATGGGGTGGGGTTGGGGTCGGATGGGGTGGGGTTGGGGTTTCGATGGGGTGGGTTGGGGTCGGATGGGGTGGGGTTGGGTTGGATGGTGTGGGTTGGGGTTGGATAGGGTGGGGGGGTTGGATGGGGTGGGGTGGGGTGTTGGATGGGTTGGGGTTGGATGGGGTGGTGTTTTGGATGGGGTGGGGTGGGCTGTTGGATGGGGTGGGAGGGTTGGATGGGCAGGGGGGGTGGATGGGGTCGGGTGGAGTGTTGGATGGGGTGGGGTTGGGGTTGGATGGGGTGGGGGGTTGGATGGGGTGGGGTTGGGGTTGGATGGGGTGGGTTGGGGTTCGATGGGGTGGGTTGGGGTTGAATAGGGTGGGGTGGGGTTGGATGGGGTGGGGGTGGGGTTTGGATGGGGGGGTGGGGGGTGTTTGACGCGGTGGGGTTGGGGGTGGGGTTGAATGGGGTGGGGTGAATGGTTGGATGGTTTGGGGTGGGTTGGGTTTGGATGGGGTGGGGATGTGCTTGGATGCGGTGGGGGGTTGGATTGGGTGTGTTGGGGTTGGATGGGGTGGGTTGGCGTTTGGATGGGTTGGGGCGGCGTTTGGAAGGGATGATTTGGGGGTTGGATGGGGTGGGGTTGTGGTTGGATGGGTTGGGTTGGGGTTGGATGGGGTGGGTTGGGGTTGGATGGGGTGGGGTGGGGGTTGGATGGGATGAGTTGGGGTTGGATGGGTTGGTTTGGGGTTTGGCTGGGGTGGGGTGGGGGTTGGATGGGGTGAGTTGGGGGTGGATAGGGTGGGGTGGGGTTGGATGGGGTGGGGGTGGGTGTTGGATGGGGGGTGGGGCAGGTTGGATGGGGTGGGGTTGGGGTTGGATGGGTTGGGGAGGGGTTGGGGTTGGATGGGGTGGGGTTGGGGTTGGACGGGGTGGGGTTGGGGTTGGATGGGGTGGGGTTGGTGTTGGATGGGGTGTGTTGGGGTTTGGATGGGGAGGGGTGGGGGATGGATGGGGAGAGTTGGGGTTGGATAGGGTGGGGGTGGGGGGTTCGATGGGGTGGGGTCGGGTTGGGATTGGATGGGGTGTGTTGGGGTTGGATGGGGGTGTTGAATGTGGTGGTCGGGGGTGTTGGCTGGGGTGGGTTGGGTTTGGATGGGGTGGGTTGGGTTTGGATGGGGTGGGTTGGGGTTTGGATGGGGTGCGTTGGGGTTTGGATGGGGTGGGTTGGGGTTGGATGGGGGGGTTGGATGGGGTGGTTGGGGGGTTGGCTGGGGTGGGTTGGTGTTGGATGGGGTGGGTTGGGGTTGGATGGGGTGGGTTGGGGTTGGGGTTGGATGGGGTGGGGTTGGGGTTGGATGGGGGTGAGGGGTTGGATGGGGTGGGTTGGGGTTTGGATGGGGTGCGTTGGGTTTGGATGGGGTGGGGTGAGGTGTTAGATGGGGTGGGGTTGGGGGGTTGGATGGGGTGGGGTTGGGGTTGGATGGGGTGGGGTTGGTGTTGGATGGGGTGGGGTTGGTGTTGGATGGGGTGGGTTGGTGGTTTGATGGGGTGGGTTGGGGGGTTGGATGGGGTGGGTTGGCTTTGGATGGGGTGGGGTGGGCTGTTGGATGAGGTGGGGTTGGGTTTGGATGGGGTGGGTTGGCGTCGGATGGGGTGGGGTTGGGTTGGATCGGGTGGGTTGGGTGTTGAATGGGGTGGGTTGGGGGCTTGGATGGCGTGGGGGGGTTGGATGGGGTGGGATGGGGTGTTGGATGGGTTGGGGTTGGATGAGGTGGTGTGTTGGATGGTGTGGGGTGGGGTGTTGGATGGGGAGGGGTGGTTGGATGGGCTGGGGGGTTTGGATGGGGTGGGGTGGGTGTTGAATGGGGTGGGGTTGGTGTTGGATGGGGTGGGTTGGGGGTTGGATGGGGTGGGTTGGGGGTGGATGGGGTGGGTTGGGGGGTTGGATGGGGTGGGTTGGGGTTGGATGGGGTGTGTTGGGTTTGGATGGGGTAGGGTGGGGGTTGGAAGGGGTGGGGTTGGGTTTGGATGGGGTGGGGTTGGGATGGATGGTATGGGTTGGGGTTGGATAGGGTGGGGGGGGTGGATGGGGTTGGGTGGGGTGTTTGATGGGTTGGGGTTGGATGGGGTGGTGTTTTGGAATGGGTGGGGTGGGGTGTTGGATGGGGTGGGGGGTTGGATGGGCTGGGGGGGTTGGATGGGGTCGGGTGGGGTGTTGGATGGGGTGGGGTTGGGTTGGATGGGGTGGGGGGGTTGGATGGGGTGGGGTGGGGTGTTGGATGGGGTGGGGTTGGATGGGGTGGGGTTGGGGTTGGATGGGGTGGGTGGTGTTGGATGGGGTGGCGTGGGGTTTGGATGGGGTGGGGTGTTGGATTTTGTGGGGTTGGGTGTTGGATGGAGTGCGGTGTTGGATGCGGTGGGGTTGGGGTTGGATGGGGTGGGTTGGGGTTGGATGGGGTGCGGTTGGTGTTGGATGGGGTGGGGTGTTGGATGGGGTGCGTTGGGGTTGGATAGAGCGGGATGGGTTTGGATAGGGCGGGGTGGGGTTTGGATGTAGTGGGGTGGGGTTGGATGGGCTGGGGTTTTGGGTTGGATGGGGTGGGTTCGGGGTTGGATGGGGTGGGGTGTGGGGTTGGATGGGGTGGGGTGGGGTGTTGGATGGGGTGGGGTTGTGTTTGGATGGGGTGGGTTGGGGGCTGGATGGGGTGGGTTTGGGTTTGGATGGGGTGGGTTGGGGTTTGGACTGGGTGGGGTTGGGGTTGGGATGAGTTTGGGTTTGGGGGTTGGATGATGTGGGGTTGGGTTTGGATGGGGTGGGGTTGGGGTTGGATGGGGTGGGGGGGTTGGATGGGGTGGGGTGGGGTGTTGGATGGGTTGGGGT
>JANJGN010003465.1:0-45172 GCA_026770705.1 Isurus oxyrinchus | reverse complement strand
CCTACACCACACGGGGACAAAATCCTGGAACTCCCTCCCTAACAGCGCCGTGGGCTGTACCTACACCACACGGACAAAATCCTGGAACTCCCTCCCTAACAGCGCCGTGGGTGTACCTACACCACACGGGGACAAAATCCTGGAACTCCCTCCCTAACAGCGCCGTGGGTGTACCTACACCACACGGGACAAAATCCTGGAACTCCCTCCCTAACAGCGCCGTGGGTGTACCTACACCACACGGAGACAAAATCCTGGAACTCCCTCCCTAACAGCACCGTGTGTGTACCTACACCACACAGGATAAAATCCTGGAACTCCCACCCAAACAGCGCCGTGGGTGTACCTACACCACACGGGACAAAATCCTGGAACTCCCTCCCTAACAGCGCCGTGGGTGTACTGACACCACACGGGGATAAAATCCTGGAACTCCCTCCCTAACAGCGCCGTGGGTGTACCTACACCACACGGGACAAAATCCTGGAACTCCCTCCCTAACAGCGCCGTGGGTGTACCTACACCACACGGGACAAAATCCTGGAACTCCCTCCCTAACAGCGCCGTGGGTGTACCTACACCACATGGGACAAAATCCTGCAACTCCCTCCCTAACAGCGCCGTGGGTGTACCTACACCACACGGAAAAAATCCTTGAACTCTCTCCCTAACAGCGCCGTGGGTGTAACTACACCACACGGGACAAAATCCTGGAACTCCCTCCCTAACAGCGCCGTGGGTGTACCTACACCACACAGGACAAAATCCTGGAACTCCCTCCCTAACAGCGCTGTGGGTGTACCTACACCACACGGGACAAAATCCTGGAACTCCCTCCCTAACAGTGCCGTGGGTGTACCTACACCACACGGAAAAAATCCTTGAACTCTCTCCCTAACAGCGCCGTGGGTGTAACTACACCACACAGGACAAAATCCTGGAACTCCCTCCCTAACAGCGCTGTGGGTGTCCCTACACCACACGGGGGACAAAATCCTGGAACTCCCTCCCTAACAGCGCCGTGGTTGTACCTACACCACACGGGGACTGCACCGGCTCAAGAGGGCAGATCACCCACCACCTTCAAGGGGGCAATGAGGGACGGGCAATAAATGCTGGGTCCGGCCGGCGACAGCTCACATCCTGTGAACGAACAAATTATAAACACTGGAATCAATTTTGAGAGCAGGGGTGACGGGGGTCCTGAGGAAGACCGGAAAGGATTGCGGAATGTCAACACAGATTTATGAAACCAGGATCGTGTTGCGACAAATGATTTCTTTGAGGTTTTTAACTGGGAGGATGGATAAGGGTGAACCAGTAGATGTGGTGTATGTGGGTTCCAAATTAAAAAAAATCCATAATGTGCCACAGCACAAAATCGGGGTTCACAGGGTTGGGTGTAATACCTTAGCGAGGACTGAGATTGATTGGTTAAAGGACAAAAGAACACAGGGTGCCGGTACAAACAGGCCAGACTGGCCTCCTTCTGTGCCGTTAACGTACTGCGATAGTTACTTTCCAAGTCGGGGGCAGGCTGTAACTGGTGGAAAGCCCCGAGGGTAAGTTGCCAGGGCCTCTTGCTGTTCACAAGTTATCCGGAACGAGGGTATAGTTTCGACGATGGTAGAAGGTTAAATAGGAAAGAAGGCTGTGAGGAGGACACAGAGAGGCTCCAGAGCGATACAGACAGGTTGTGAGAGTGGGCGAGAACGCAGCAGACGGAGTATAATGTGGGGAAGTGCCAGATTCCCCAGTTTTGGCTGAAAATATGAGAAAACACAGAGTATCTTTTGTGCAGTGAGAGACGGGGAGGTGTTTGCAATCGGAGGGGCCTGGCTGTCCTTGTACATGAACCACAGGAAGTTAATGTGCGGGTAGAGCAAGCGATGAGGGAAGGGAAATGGTCTGTGAGTCTTTATCACAAAGGGATTGGAGTTTCAGAGAGAAGGAGGCTTACTACAAAGATACAGGGCGTTGGTGAGACCGCACCCGGAGCTCTGGGTCCGGTTCGAGTCTCCTTACCTGAGGGAGGAACATCTCTGCCCTAGAGGGAGGGTAACGAAGGTTCACTAGACTGGTCCCTGGGATGAGAGGATTGTCCCAGGAGGAGAGATTGAGTCGAATGGGTCTCTATTCCCTGCAGTTTCGGAGAACGAGAGGTCGTCTCACTGATACGTAGAAAACTCTGAAGGGCTTTGACAGGGTCGATGCTGAGAGGCTGTTTTCCCCTCCCTCTCTCCCCCCTCCCCGGGCTGGAGAGTCTAGAACACGGGGAGGGTCCCAGTCTCAGGAGAAGGGGTCGGGCCATTCTGGGCTGAGATGAAGGAGAAATGTCTTCACTCGGGAGGGTTGTGAATCTTTGGAATTCTCCACCCCAGAGAAATCTGGGTGGGTGCTCCGTCATCGAGTAGGTTCAAGACCGGGAGATCGAGAGGTTTTTGGACACTGAGGAGATCGAGGGATGTGGGGAGAGAGCGGGAAGGTGGAGTTGAGGGAGAAGATCAGCCACAGGCTGGATTAAGGTGGAGTTGAGATGGATGATCAGCCACAGGCTGGATTAAGGTGGAGTTGAGGTGGATGATCAGCCACAGGCTGGATTAAGGTGGAGTTGAGGGAGAAGATCAGCCACAGGCTGGATTAAGGTGGAGTTGAGGTGGATGATCAGCCACAGGCTGGATTAAGGTGGAGTTGAGGGAGAAGATCAGCCACAGGCTGGATTAAGGTGGAGTTGAGATGGATGATCAGCCACAGGCTGGATTAAGGTGGAGTTGAGGTGGATGATCAGCCACAGGCTGGATTAGGGTGGAGTTGAGGTGGATGATCAGCCACAGGCTGGATTAAGTTGGAGTTGAGGGAGATGATCAGCCACAGGCTGGATTAAGGTGGAGTTGAGATGGATGATCAGCCACAGGCTGGATTAAGGTGGAGTTGAGGTGGATGATCAGCCACAGGCTGGATTAAGGTGGAGTTGAGGTGGATGATCAGCCACAGGCTGGATTAAGGTGGAGTTGAGGTGGATGATCAGCCACAGGCTGGATTAAGGTGGAGTTGAGGTGGATGATCAGCCACAGGCTGGATTAAGGTGGAGTTGAGGTGGATGATCAGCCACAGGCTGGATTAAGGTGGAGTTGAGGTGGATGATCAGCCACAGGCTGGATTAAGGTGGAGTTGAGGTGGATGATCAGCCACAGGCTGGATTAAGGTGTAGTTGAGGGAGAAGATCAGCCACAGGCTGGATTAAGGTGGAGTTGAGGGAGAAGATCAGCCACAGGCTGGATTAAGGTGGAGTTGAGGTGGATGATCAGCCACAGGCTGGATTAAGGTGGAGTTGAGGTGGATGATCAGCCACAGGCTGGATTAAGGTGGAGTTGAGGTGGAAGATCAGCCACAGGCTGGATTAAGGTGGTGTTGAGGTGGACGATCAGCCACAGGCTGGATTAAGGTGGAGTTGAGGGAGAAGATCAGCCACAGGCTGGATTAAGGTGGAGTTGAGGTGGATGATCAGTCACAGGCTGGATTAAGGTGGAGTTGAGGGAGAAGATCAGCCACAGGCTGGATTAAGGTGGAGTTGAGGTGGATGATCAGCCACAGGCTGGATTAAGGTGGAGTTGAGGTGGATGATCAGCCACAGGCTGGATTAAGGTGGAGTTGAGGTGGATGATCAGCCACAGGCTGGATTAAGGGCGGAGCAAGATGGAGGCGCTGAATGGCCTCCTCCTGTTTCTTGTGAACAGACCAGGATTGCCCCCCCAACCATTTGAGGGGATGGTGGGATAGCAGGGGGAATATGAAGGAACACATAGATGTAACCCAGTCTCATTCTGGTCACAGTTATCAAAGATGGAGGCTTGGCTGGGGGGAAAAAGATGAGCAGGCGGGGGTACAGGGTGTATCATTCAACACAGCCTCGATGGGCCGAGTGGTCTCCTTCTGTGCTACAGTGACCCTCTGGCAAACGTCAGGTATGGGGGCTTGGGAGCAAGGCGTGACAATACAATTCGCAGAGGCCCTGTACTCCTGTTGATCCCTGACTGATCTGTCACTCGGGAGAGTTACCTGTCCAATACCCTTGCTGCTTAGCTTGATGTAAATAGTGGGCGGGACTGTGCAGATAAATGCAGCACACGCTTAATAAAAGGGATCCAAACACATGGCTCAGAATTTTCACCGTGTCAAACCATCGACAAGGCAAAACCTCAAGGGAGTGAACGGGAAGGGGTTTGGGTCCATTGGGATTGTGTACAGTGGGAGTGAACGGGAAGGGGTTTGGGTCCATTGGGATTGTGTACAGTGGGAGTGAACAGGAAGGGGTTTGTGTCCATTGGGATTGTGTACAGTGGGAGTGAAGGGGAAGGGGTTTGGGTCCATTGGGATTGTGTACAGTGGGAGTGAAGGGGAAGGGGTTTGGGTCCATTGGGATTGTGTACAGTGGGAGTGAACGGGAAGGGGTTTGGGTCCATTGGGATTGTGTACGGTGGGAGTGAACGGGAAGGGGTTTGGGATTGGAATTGTGCACAGTGGGAGTGAACGGGAAGGGGTTTGGGTCCATTGGGTTTGTGTACAGTGGGAGTGAAGGGGAAGGGGTTTGGGTCCGTTGGGATTGTGTACGGTGGGAGTGAACGGGAAGGGGTTTGGGTCCGTTGGGATTGTGTACGGTGGGAGTGAACGGGAAGGGGTTTGGGTCCGTTGGGATTGTGTACGGTGGGAGTGAACGGGAAGGGGTTTGGGTCCGTTGGGATTGTGTACGGTGGGAGTGAACGGGAAGGGGTTTGGGTCCGTTGGGATTGTGTACGGTGGGAGTGAACGGGAAGGGGTTTGGGTCCGTTGGGATTGTGTACGGTGGGAGTGAACGGGAAGGGGTTTGGGTCCGTTGGGATTGTGTACGGTGGGAGTGAACGGGAAGGGGTTTGGGTCCGTTGGGATTGTGTACGGTGGGAGTGAACGGGAAGGGGTTTGGGTCCGTTGGGATTGTGTACGGTGGGAGTGAACGGGAAGGGGTTTGGGTCCGTTGGGATTGTGTACGGTGGAAGTGAACGGGAAGGGGTTTGGGTCCGTTGGGATTGTGTACGGTGGGAGTGAACGGGAAGGGGTTTGGGTCCGTTGGGATTGTGTACAGTGGGAGTGAACGGGAAGGGGTTTGGGATTGGGATTGTGTACAGTGGGAGTGAACGGGAAGGGGTTTGGGTCCATTGGGATTGTGTACGGTGGGAGTGAACGGGAAGGGGTTTGGGTCCATTGGGATTGTGTACGGTGGGAGTGAAGGGGAAGGGGTTTGGGTCCATTGGGGTTGTGTACGGTGGGAGTGAACGGGAAGGGGTTTGGGTCCATTGGGGTTGTGTACGGTGGGAGTGAACGGGAAGGGGTTTGGGTCCATTGGGATTGTGTACGGTGGGAGTGAACGGGAAGGGGTTTGGGTCCATTGGGATTGTGTACGGTGGGAGTGAACGGGAAGGGGTTTGGGTCCATTGGGATTGTGTACAGTGGGAGTGAACGGGAAGGGGTTCGGGTCCATGGGCATTGTGTACGGTGGGAGTGAGTGTGGGTGCTGGGATGGGGCAGGGAGTGGGTGAGACAAGCTGCTACATCACGGACTGTGTGGACATGGAGGTGGAATTCAGCCGGAAGATCAGAGGTGTCCGAAATATTTGACAGTCGATCTGCTGCGTTGGTCTCTCCGACCTTTCCAACGTGGGAGTGGAATGAGGTCATTCAGCCCATCGAACTTGTTGACTGAAGGATATACTGACCCTGGAGAGAGTGCGGTGCGGATTTATCAGACTGATACCCGCCCTCCGAGGGTTAAGTGACGAGGAGAGATTAATTCCCTGGAGTTTCGGAGATGAAGCGAGCGATTTGAACAGGTTTCAAAATATTCAGAGGAACTGATAGCGACACCCCCGATTCCCAGTGGTGTAGGGGGGGTGAGGGTGAGGGGAATCAAGGAATAGGGAGCCGGATCAAAAGTTAGACACAGACGTTCCAGGAGTGAATCTGATCCCACCAGCCTCCCAGGCAGAAACCTCCCAGATCACAACAGCAGGCTGGGTCCACCAACCCCTACACCCCTCCCTATCTCTGTAACCTCCTCCAGCCCATACACCCATCCCAATCTCTGTAACCTCCTCCAGCCCCCTACACCCCTCCCTATCTCTGTAACATCCTCCAGCCCCTACACCCCTCCCTATCTCTGTAACCTCCTCCAGCCCATACAACCCTCCCTATCCCTGTAACCTCCTCCAGCCCTCTACACCCCTCCCTATCTCTGTAACCTCCTCCAGCCCCTACACCCCTCCCTATCTCTGTAACCTCCTCCAGCCCCTACACCCCTCCCTATCTCTGTAACCCCCTCCACCCCCTACACCCCTCCCTATCTCTGTAACCTCCTCCAGCCTAAACACTCCTCCCTATCTCTGTAACCTCCTCCAGCCCCTACACCCCTCCCTATTTCTGTAACCTCCTCCAGCCCCTACACCCCTCCCTATCTCTGTAACCTCCTCCAGCCCCTACAACCCGCCCTATCTCTGTAACCTCCTGCAGCCGCTACACCCCTCCCTATCTCTGTAACATCCTTCAACCCCACACCCCTCCCTATCTCTGTAAACTCCTCCAGCCCCTACAACCCTCCCTATCTCTGTAACCTCCTCCAGCCCCTACAACCCTCCCTATCTCTGTAACCTCCTCCAGCCGCTACACCGCTCCCTATCTCTATAACCTCCTCCAACTCCACATCCCTGCCTATTTCTGTAACCTCCTCCAGCCCCTACAACCCTCCCTATCTCTGTAACCTCCTCCAGCCCATACAACCCTCCCTATCTCTGTAACCTCCTCCAGCCCCCACACCCCCCCCTATCTCTGTAACCTCCTCCAGCCCATACACTCCTCCCTATCTCTGTAACCTCCTCCAGCCCCAACACCCCTCCCTACCTCTGTAACCTCCTCCAGCCCCTACAACCCTCCCTATTTCTGTAACCACCTCCAGCCCTTACACCCCTCCCTATCTCTGTAACCCCCTCCAGCCCCTACACCCCTCCCTATCTCTGTAACATCCTCCAGTCCCTACACCCCTCCCTAACTCTGCAACCTCCTCCAGCACCTACACCCCTCCCTATCTCTGTAACCTCCTCCAGCCCCTACAACCCTCCCTATCTCTGTAACCTCCTCCAGGCCCTACACCCCTCCCTATCTCTGTAAACTCCTCCATCCCCTACAACCCTCCCTATCTCTGTAAGCTGCACCAGCCCCTACACCCCTCCCTATCTCTGTAACCTCTTCCAGCCCCTACACCCCTCCCTATCTCTGTAACCGCCTCCAGCACCTACACCCCTCCCTATCTCTGTAAGCTCCCCCATCACTCCCTATCTCTAACCTCCTCCAGCTCATACATCCCTCCCTATCCCAGGAAACTCTTCCAGCCCCTACATCATTCCTTATCTCTGTAACCTGCTCCAACCCCTACACATCCCTATCTCTGTAACATCATCCAGAAAATACAATCCTCCCTATCTCTGTAACCTCCGCCAGCCCCAACAACCCATCCCTATCTCTGAAACCTCCTCCAGCAGCTACACCCCTCCCTATCTCTGTAACCTCCTCCAGCCCCCAAAAACCTCCCTTTATCTGCAACCTCCTCCAGCCCCTACACCCCTCCCTATCCCTGTAAGCTCCTCCAGCCCCTACCCCCATCCCTATTCCTGTAAACTCCTCCACCCCCTACACCCATCCCTATCGCTGTAACCTGCACCAGCCCCTACACCCATCCCTATCTCTGTAACCTCCTCCAGCCCCTGCAAACCTTCCTATCTCTGTAACCACCTCCAGCCCTACAAACCTCTCTATCTCAGTAACCTCCTCCAGCCCCTACACCCCTCCCTATCTCTGTAACCTCCTCCAGCCCCTACACCCCCTCCCTATCTCTGTATCCAGCTCCAGCCCCTACACCCCTCCCTATCTCTGTAACCTCCTCCAGCCCCTACACCCCTCCCTATCTCTGTAACCTCCTCCAGCCCCTACAACCCTCCCTATCTCTGTAACCTCGTCCAGCCCCTACACCCCTCACTATCTCTGTATCCTCCTCAAGAGTCTACAATCCTCCCTTTCTCTGTAACTAACTCCAGCCCCTTCACTCCTCCCTATCTCTGTAAACACCTCCAGCCTCTAAAGCCCTCCCTATCCCTGTAACCTCCTCCGGCCCGTACAACCCTCCCTATCTCTGTAACCTCCTCCAGCCCCCGACAACATCCCTTTATTTGCAATATCCTTCAGCCCCTACACCCTTCCCTATCTCTGTAACCTCCTCCAGACCCTACACCCCTCCCTAACTCAGTAACCTCCTCCAGCCACTACAGCCCTCACTATCCCTGTAAGATCCTCCAGCCCCTACACCCCTCCCTATCTCTGTAATCTCCTCCAGCACCTACACCCCTCCCTATATCTGTAACCTCCTCCAGACCCTACACCCCTCCCTATCTCTGTAACCTCCTCCAGCCCTACACCCCTCTGTATCCCTGTAAACTCATCCAACACCTAGACCACACCTTATCTCTGTAACCTCCTCGAGCCCCTACAACCCTCCCTATCTCTATAACCTCCTCCAGCCCCTACACCCCTCCCTATCTCTATAACCTCCTCCAGCCCCTACACCCTCCCTATCTCTGTAACCTCCTCCAGCCCCTACACCGTCCCTATCTCTGTAACCTCCTCCAGCCCCTACACCCCTCTCTATCTCTGTAACCTCCGCCAGCTGCAACACCCCTCCCTATCTCTGTAACCTCCGCCAGCTCCTACACCCCTCCCTATCCCAGTAACCTCCTCCAGCCACTACAACTCTCCCTATCTCTGTAAACAACTCCAGCCCCCTTCACCTCTGCCTAACCCTGTAAACTCCTGTAGCCCCTACAACCCTCCCTATCTCTGTAACCTCCTCCAGCTCCTACACCCCTCCCTATCTCTGTACACTCCTCCAGCCCCTACAGCACTCCCTATCTCTGTAACCTCCTCCAGCCCCTACACTTATCCCTATCTCTGTAACCTCCTCCAGCCCCTACAACTCTCCCAATCTCTGTAACCTCCTCCAGCCCCTACACCCCTCCCTATCTCTGTAAACTCCTCCAGCGCCAACACCCCTCACTGTCTCTGAAACCTCCTCCAGCCCCTACACACCTCCCTATCTCTGTAACCTCCTCCAGCCCCTACACCTCTCCCTATCTCTGTAACCTCCTCCAGCCCCTACAATCCTCCGTATCTCTGTTACCTCCTCCAGCCCCTACAACCCTCCCTATCTCTGTAATCTCCTCCATTCCCTTCACCCCTTCCTATCTCTGCAACCGCCTCCAGCCCCTGCACCACTCCTTATCTCTGTAACCTCCTCCAGCCCCTACAACCCTCCCTATCTCTGTAACCTCACCCAGCCCTCCCTATCTCTGTAACCCCCTCCAGCCGCTACACCCCTCCCTATCTCTGTAAACTCCTCCAGGTCCTACACCTCTCCCTATCTCTGTAACCTCCTATAGCCCCTACAATCCTCCGTATCTCTGTAACCTGCTCCAGACCCTACAACCCTCCCTATCTCTGAAACCCCCTCTAGCACTTCCAACCCTCTATATCTCTGTAAAAACTCCAGCCCCCTTCACACCTCCCTACCCCTGCATACTCCACCAGCACCTACACCCCACCCTATCTCTGTAACCTCCTCCAGCCCCTAAACCCCTCCCTATCTCTGTAACCTCCTCCAGCCCATACAACCCTCCTTAACTCTGTAACCTCCTCCAGCCCCTACACCCCTCCCTATCTCTGTAACCTCCTCCAGCCCCTACACCCCTCCTTATCTCTGTAACCTCCTCCAGCCCCTACACCCCTCCCTATCTCTGTAAGCTCCGCCAGCCCCTACACCCCTCCCTATCTCTGTAACCTCCCCCATCGCTCCCTATCTCTGTAACGTCCTCCAGCCCCTGCAACCCTCCCTATCTCTGTAAGCTCCCCCATCACTCCCTATCTCTGTAACCTCCTCCAGATCTGCACCCTCAATATCTCTAACCTCCTCCAGCTCATACATACCTCCCTATCCCAGGAAAATCTTCCAGCCGCTACATCATTCCTTATCTCTGTAACCTCCTCCAGCACCGACACCCTCCCTATCTCTGTAACCTGCTCCAACCCCTACACCCCTCCCGATCTCTGTAACCTCCTCCAGCCCCTACACCCCTCCCTATCTCTGTAACCTCCTCCAGCCCCTTCACCCCTCCCTATCTCTGTAACCTCCTCCAGCCCCTACACCCCTCCCTATCTCTGTAACCTCCTCCAGTCCCCTACACCGCTCCCTCTCTCTGTAACCTCCTCCAGCCCCTACACCCCTCCCTATCTCTGTAACCTCCTCCAGCCCCTACACCCCTCCCTAACTCTGTAACCTCCTCCAGTCCCTACACCCCTCCCTATCTCTGTAACCTCCTCCAGCCCCTACACCCCTCCCTAACTCTCTAACCTCCTCCAGCCCCTACACCCCTCCCTATCTCTATAACCTCCTCCAGGCCCTGCAACCATCCCTATCTCTGTAACCTCCTCCAGCCCCTACACCCCTCCCTATCTCTGTAACCTCCTCCAGGTCCTACACCCCTCCCTATCTCTGTAACCCCCCCCAGCCCTTCCCTATTTCTGTAACCTCCTCCAGCCCCTACACCCCTCCCTATCTCTGTAACCTCCTCCAGCTGCAACACCCCTCCCTATCTCTGTAACCTCCTCCAGCCCCTACACACCTCCCTATCTCTGTAACCTCCTCCAGCCCCTACACCTCTCCCTATCTCTGTAACCTCCTCCAGCCCCTACAACCCTCCCTATCTCTGTAACCTCCTCCAGCCCCTACACCTCTCCCTATCTCTGTAACCTCCTATAGCCCCTACAATCCTCCGTATCTCTGTAACCTGCTCCAGACCCTACAACCCTCCCTATCTCTGAAACCCCCTCTAGCACTTCCAACCCTCTATATCTCTGTAAAAACTCCAGCCCCCTTCACACCTCCCTACCCCTGCATACTCCACCAGCACCTACACCCCACCCTATCTCTGTAACCTCCTCCAGCCCCTAAACCCCTCCCTATCTCTGTAACCTCCTCCAGCCCATACAACCCTCCTTAACTCTGTAACCTCCTCCAGCCCCTACACCCCTCCCTATCTCTGTAACCTCCTCCAGCCCCTACACCCCTCCTTATCTCTGTAACCTCCTCCAGCCCCTACACCCCTCCCTATCTCTGTAAGCTCCGCCAGCCCCTACACCCCTCCCTATCTCTGTAACCTCCCCCATCGCTCCCTATCTCTGTAACGTCCTCCAGCCCCTGCAACCCTCCCTATCTCTGTAAGCTCCCCCATCACTCCCTATCTCTGTAACCTCCTCCAGATCTGCACCCTCAATATCTCTAACCTCCTCCAGCTCATACATACCTCCCTATCCCAGGAAAATCTTCCAGCCGCTACATCATTCCTTATCTCTGTAACCTCCTCCAGCACCGACACCCTCCCTATCTCTGTAACCTGCTCCAACCCCTACACCCCTCCCGATCTCTGTAACCTCCTCCAGCCCCTACACCCCTCCCTATCTCTGTAACCTCCTCCAGCCCCTTCACCCCTCCCTATCTCTGTAACCTCCTCCAGCCCCTACACCCCTCCCTATCTCTGTAACCTCCTCCAGTCCCCTACACCGCTCCCTATCTCTGTAACCTCCTCCAGCCCCTACACCCCTCCCTATCTCTGTAACCTCCTCCAGCCCCTACACCCCTCCCTAACTCTGTAACCTCCTCCAGTCCCTACACCCCTCCCTATCTCTGTAACCTCCTCCAGCCCCTACACCCCTCCCTAACTCTCTAACCTCCTCCAGCCCCTACACCCCTCCCTATCTCTGTAACCTCCTCCACCACCTACAACCCTCCCTGTCTCTGTAACCTCCTCCAGCCCCTACACCCCTCCCTATCTCTGTAACCTCCTCCAGCCCCTACACCCCTCCCTATCTCTGTAACCTCCTCCAGCCCCTACACCCCGCCCTATATCTGTAACCTCCTCCAGGCCCTACACGTCCCTATCTCTGTAACATCCTCCAGAAACTACAACCCTCCCTATCTCTGTAACCTCCTCCAGCCCCTACAGCCCTCCCTAACTCTGTAACCTCCTCCAGCCCCTACACCCCTGCCTATCTCTGTAACCTCCTCCAGACTCTACACTCCTCTCTATCTCTGTAACCTCCTCCAGCCCCTACACCCCTCCCTATCTCTGTAATCTCCTCCAGCCCCTACAACCCTCCCTATCTCTGTAACCTTCTCCAGCCCCTACACCTCTCCCTATCTCTGTAACCTCCTCCAGCTCCTACATCCCTCCCTATCTCTGTATCCTCCTCCAGCCCCTACACCCCTCCCTATCTCTGTAACCTCCTCCAGCCCCGACACCCCTCCCTATCTCTGTAACCTCCTACACCACTCCCTATCTCTGTATCCACCTCCAGCCCCTACAACCCTCCCTATCTCTGAAACCTCCTACAGCCCCTACAAACCTCCCTAACTCAGTAACCTCCTCCAGCCCCTACAGCCCTCCCTATCCCTGTAAGATCCTCCAGCCCCTACACCCCTCCCTATCTCTGTAATCTCCTCCAGACCCTACACCCCTCCCTATCTCTGTAACCTCCGCAAGCCCCTACACCCCTCTCTATCTCTGTAACCTCCTCCAGCTGCAACACCCCTCCCTATCTCTGTAACCTCCTCCAGCCCCTACACCCCTCCCTATCTCTGTAACCCCCTCCAGCCCTTCCCTATTTTTGTAAACTCCTCCAGCCCCTACACCCCTCCCTATCTCTGTAACCTGATCCAGCCCCTACACCCCTCCCTATCTCTGTAACCTCCTCCAACCCCAACAACCCTCCCTATCTCTGTAACCTGATCCAGCCCCTACACCCCTCCCTATCTCTGTAACCTCCTCCAGCCCCTACACCCCTCCCTATCTCTGTAACCTCCACAGGCCCCTACACCCCTCCCTATCTCTGTAACCTCCTACACCCCTCCCTATCTCTGTATCCACCTCCAGCCCCTACAACCCTCCCTATCTCTGAAACCTCCTACAGCCCCTACAACCCTCCCTATCTCTGTAACCTCCTCCAGCCCCTGCAAACCTCCCTATCTCTGTAACCACCTCCAGCCCTACAAACCTCTCTATCTCAGTAACCTCCTCCAGCCCCTACACCCCTCCATATCTCTGTAACCTCCTCCAGCCCCTACACCCCCTCCCTATCTCTGTATCCAGCTCCAGCCCCTACACCCATCCCTATCTCTGGAACCTCCTCCAGCGCCTACAACCCTCCCTATCTCTGTATCCTCCTCAAGACCCTACAATCCTCCCTTTCTCTGTAACTAACTCCAGCCCCTTCACTCCTCCCTATCTCTGTAAACTCCTCCAGCCTCTAAAGCCCTCCCTATCCCTGTAACCTCCTCCGGCCCGTACAACCCTCCCTATCTCTGTAACCTCCTCCAGCCCCCGACAACATCCCTTTATTTGCAACATCCTTCAGCCCCTACACCCCTCCCTATCTCTGTGACCTCCTCAAGCTCCTTCACCAATCCCTAACTCAGTAACCTCCTCCAGCCACTAAAGCCCTCCCTATCCCTGTAAGATCCTCCAGCCCCTACAATCCTCCGTATCTCTGTTACCTCCTCCAGCCCCTACAACCCTCCCTATCTCTGTAATCTCCTCCAGCCCCTTCACCCCTTCCTATCTCTGCAACTGCCTCCAGCCTCTGCACCCCTCCTTATCTCTGTAACCCCCTCCAGCCGCTACACCCCTCCTTATCTCTGTAAACTCCTTCAGCCCCTACAACCCTCCCTATCTCTATAACCTCCTCCAGGCCCTGCAACCATCCCTATCTCTGTAACCTCCTCCAGATCCTACATCCCTCCCTATCTCTGTAACCCCCTCCAGCCCCTACACCCCTCCCTATCTCTGTAACCTCCTCCAGGCCCTATACCCCTCCCTATCTCTGTAACCCCCCCCAGCCCTTCCCTATTTCTGTAACCTCCTCCAGGCCCTACACGTCCCAATCTCTGTAACATCCTCCTGAAACTACAACCCTCCCTATATCTGTAACCTCCTCCAGCCCCTACAGCCCTCCCTAACTCTGTAACCTCCTCCAGCCCCTAAACCCCTCCCTATCACTGTAACCTCCTCCAGGCCCTACACCCCTCCCTATCTCTGTAACCTCCTCCAGCCCCTACAACTCTCCCTATCTCTGTAACCTCCTCCATCCCCGACACCCCTCATTATCTCTGTAACCTCCTCCAGCCCCTACACCCCTCCCTATCTCTGTCACCTCCTCCAGCCCCTACAACGCTCCCTAACTCTGTAACCTCCTCCAGCCCCTACACCCCTCCCTTTCTCTGTAAACTCCTCCAGCCCCTACACCCCTCTCTATCTCTGTAACATCCTCCAGCCCCTACACCCCTCCCTATCTCTGTAACCTCCTCCAGCCCCTACACCCCTCCCTATCTCTGTAACCTCCTCCAGCCCCTACACCCCTCTCTATCTCTGTAACCTCCTCCAGCCCCTACACCCCTCCCTATCTCTGTAACCTCCTCCAGCACCTACACCTCTCCCTATCTCTGTAACCTCCTCCAGCCCCTACAACACTGCCTATCTCTGTAACCTCCTCCAGTACCTAGACCCCTCCCTATCTCTGTAACCTCCTCCAGCCCCTACACAAATCCCTATCTCTGTAACCTCCTCCAGCCCCTACAACCCTCCCTATCTCTGTAACCTCCTCCAGCCCCTACACCCCTCCCTATCTCTGTAACCTCCTCCAGCCCCTACACACCTCCCTATCTCTGTAACCTCCTCCAGCCCCTACACTCCTCCATATCTCTGTAACCTCACAAAGCCCCTACAACCCTCCCTATCTCTGTAAACTCCTCCAGCCCCTACACCCATCCCTATCTCTGTTACCTCCTCCAGCCCCTACAACCCTCCCTATCTCTGTAACCTCCTCCAGCATCTACAACCCTCCCTATCTCTGTAACCTCCTCCAGCACCTACAACCCTCCCTATCTCTAACCTACTCCAGCCCCTACACCCTCCCTCTCTCTGTAACATCCCCCAGGCCTCCCTATCTCTAACATACTCCATCCCATCGATCCTTCCCTATCCCAGTAACTTCCTCCAGCCCCTACCGCCTTCCCTATCTCTGTAACCTCCTCCTGCCTCTACACCCCACCCTATCTCTGTTACCTCCTCCAGCCCCTACAGCCCTCCCTATCTCTGTAATCTCCTCCAGCACCTACACCCCTCCCTATCTCTGTAACCTCCTCCTGCCCCTACAACCCTCTCTATCTCTGTAACCTCCTCCAGCCCCTACAACCCTCCCTATCTCTATAAACTCCTCCAGCCCCTACACCCCTCCCTATCTCTGTAACCTCCTCCAGCCCTACACCCCTCCCTATCTCTGTAACCTCCTCCAGCCCCTACACCCCTCCCTATCATGGTAACTTACTCCACCCCCTACAACACTCCCTATCTCTGTAACCTCCTCCACCCCCTACACCCCTCCCTATCTCTGTAACCTCCACCACCCCCTACACCCCTCCCTATCTCTGTAACCTCCTCCACCCCCTACACCCCTCCCTATCTCTGTAACCTCCTACACCCCTACACCCCTCCCTATCTCTGTAACCTCCTCCAGCCACTACACCCCTCCCTATCTCTGTAACATCCACCACCCCCTACACCCCTCCCTATCTCTGTAACCTCCTCCAGCCACTACAACCCTCCATATCTCTGTAAACCCATCCAGCCCACCTATCTCTATCCTCCTCCAGCCCATACATCCCTCCCTATCCCAGTAACCCCTACAGCCCCCACAACACTCCCTATCTCTTGAAACCCTCCAGCTCCTACACCCCACCCTATCTCTGTAACCTCCTCCAGCCCGTACAACCTTCCCTATCTCTGTAAAATCCTCCAGCCCCCTACACACCTCCCTATCTCTGTAACCTCCTCCAGGCCCTACAACCCTCCCTATCTCTGTAAACTCCTCCAGGCCCTACACCCCTCCCTATCTCTGTAACCTCCTCCAGGCCCTACACCCCTCCCTATCTCTGTAACCTCCTCCAGGCCCTACACCCCTCCCTATCTCTGTAACCTCCCACAGCCCTTCCCTATTTCTGTAACCTCCTCCAGCCCCTACACCCCTCCCTATCTCTGTAACCTCCTCCAGCTGCAACACCCCTCCCTATCTCTGTAACCTCCTCCAGCCCCTACACACCTCCCTATCTCTGTAACCTCCTCCAGCCCCTACACCTCTCCCTATCTCTGTAACCTCCTCCAGCCCCTACAATCCTCCGTATCTCTGTAACCTGCTCCAGCCCCGACACACCTCCCTATCTCTGTAACCTCCTCCAGACCCTACACCCCTCCCTATCTCTGAAACCCCCTCTAGCACTTCCAACCCTCTATATCTCTGTAAAAACTCCAGCCCCATTCACACCTCCCTACCCCTGCAAACTCCTCCAGCACCTACACCCCACCCTATCTCTGTAACCTCCTCCAGCCCCTAAACCCCTCCCTATCTCTGTAACATCCTCCAGCCCATACAACCCTCCTTATCTCTGTAACCTCACCCATCGCTCCCTATCTCTGTAACGTCCTCCAGCCCCTGCAACCAACCCAATCTCTGTAACCTCCTCGAGCCCCTACACCCCTCCCTATCTCTGTAAGCTCCCCCATCAATCCCTATCTCTGTTAGCTCCTCCAGCCCCTACACCCCTCCCTATCTCTGTAAGCTCCCCCATCACTCCCTATCTCTGTAACCTCCTCCAGCCCCTACACCCCTCCCTATCTCTGTAACCTGCTCCAACCCCTACACCCCTCCCTATCTCTGTAACCTCCTCCAGCCCCTACACCCCTCCCTAACTCTGTAACCTCCTCCAGTCCCTACACCCCTCCCTATCTCTGAAACCTCCTCCAACCCCTACACCCCTCTCTATCTCTGTAACCTCCTCCAGCCCTTACACCCCGCCTTATATCTGTAACCTCCTCCAGGCCCTACACGTCCCTATCTCTGTAACATCCTCCAGAAACTACAACCCTCCCAATCTCTGTAACCTTCTCCAGCCCCTAAACCTCTCCCTATCGCTGTAACCTCCTCCAACCCCGACAACCCTCATTATCTCGGTAACCTCCTCCATTCCCTACACCCCTCATTATCTCTGTAACCTCCTCCAGCCCCTACACCCCTCCCTATCTCTGTCACCTCCTCCAGACCCTACAACCCTCCCTAACTCTGTAACCTCCTCCAGCCCCTACAACCCTCACTATCTCTGTAACCTCCTCCAGCTCCTACACCCTCCTTATCTCTGTAACCTCCTCCAGCCCCTACACCCCTCCCTATCTCTGTAACCTCCTCCAGCCCCTACAACCCTCCCTATCTCTGTAACTTCCTCCAGCCCCTACAACACTCCCTATCTCTGTAACATCCTCCAGCCCTTACAACCCTCCCTATCTCTGTAACCTCCACCAGCCCCCAACAACCTCCCTTTATCTGCAACCTCCTCCAGCCCCTACAACCCTCCCTATCTCTGTTACCTACTCCAGCCCCTACACCCCTCCCTATCTCTGTAACCTCCTCCAGCCCCTACACCCCTCCCTATCTCTGTAACCTCCTCCAGCCCCCACAAACCTCCCTATCTCTGTAACCTCCTCCAGCCCCCACAAACCTCCCTATCTCTGTAAACGCCTGCAGGCGCTACACCCCTCCCTGTCTCTGTAACCTCCTCCAGCCCATACACCCCTCCCTATCTCTGTAACCTCCTCCAGCACCTACAACCCTCCCTTTCTCTGTATCCTCCTCAAGACCCTACAATCTTCCCTTTCTCTGTAACTAACTCTAGCACCTTTACTCCTCCCTATCTCTGTAACCTCCTCCAGCCCCCGACAACCTCCCTTTATTTGCAACATCCTTCAGCCCCGATACCCCTCCCTATCTCTGTGACCTCCTCAAGCCCCTACACTCCTCCCTATCTCTGTAACCTCCTCCAGCCTCTCCCCCTCCCTATCTCTGTAAACTCCTCCAGCCTCTACACCCCTCCCTATCTCTGTAACCTCCTCCAGCCCCTACACCCCTCCCTATCTCTGTAACCTCATCCAGCCCCTACACCCCTCCCTATCTCTTTAACCTCCTCCAGCCCCTACACCCATCCCTAACTCAGAAACCTCCTCCAGCCCCGACAGCCCTCCCTATCCCTGTAACCTCCTCCAGCCCCTACACCCCTCCCTATCTCTGTAACCTCCTCCAGCCCCTACACCCCTCCCTATCTCTTTAACCTCCTCCAGCCCCTACAACCCTCCCTAACTCAGAAACCTCCTCCAGCCCCGACAGCCCTCCCTATCCCTGTAACCTCCTCCAGCCCCTACACCCCTCCCTGTCTCTGTAACCTCCTCCAGCCCCTACACCCCTCCCTATCTCTGTAACCTCCTCCAGCCCCTACACCCCTCCCTATCTCTGTAACCTCCTCCAGCCCCTACACCCCTCTCTATCTCTGTAACCTCCTCCAGCCCCAAAACCCCTCCCTATCTCTGTAACCTCCTCCAGCCCCTACACCCCTCTCTATCTCTGTAACCTCCTCCAGCCCCTACAACCCTCCCTATCTCTGTAAACCCCTCCAGCCCCCTAAAACCCTCCCTATCTCTGTAACCTCCTCCAGCCCCTACACCCCTCCCTATCTCTGTAACCTCCTCCAGCCCCTACACCCCACCCTATCTCTGTAACCTCCTCCAGCCCCTACACCCTTCCCTATCTCTGTAACCACCTCCAGCCCCTACACACCTCCCTATCTCTGTAACATCCTCCAGCCCCTACACCCCTCCCTATCTCTGTAACCTCCTCCAGTCTCTACACCCCTCCCTATCTCTGTAACCTCCTCCAGCCCCTACACCCCTCCCTATCTCTGTAACCTCCTCCAGCCCCTACACCCCTCCCTATCTCTGTAACCTCCTCCAGTCTCTACACCCCTCCCTATCTCTGTAACCTCCTCCAGCCCCTACACCCCTCCCTATCTCTGTAACCTCCTCCAGCCCCCACACCCCTCCCTATCTCTGTAACCTCCTCCAGCCCCTACACCCCTCCCTATCTCTGTAACCTCCTCCAGACCCTACAGCCCTCCCTATCTCTGTAACCTCCTCCAGCCCCTACATCCCTCCCTATCTCTGTAACCTCCTCCAGCCCCTACACCACTCCCTATCTCTGTAACCTCCTCCAGCCCCTACAGCACTCCCTATCTCTGTAACCTCCTCCAGCCCCTACAACCCACCCTATCTCTGTAACCTCCTCCAGCCCCTACACCACTCCCTATTTCTGTAACCTCCTCCAGCCACCTACACCCCTCCCTATCTCTGTAACCTCCTCCAGGCCCTACACCCCTCCCTATCTCTGTAACCTCCTCCAGCTGCAACACCCCTCCCTATCTCTGTAACCTCCTCCAGCCCCTACACACCTCCCTATCTCTGTAACCTCCTCCAGCCCCTACACCTCTCCCTATCTCTGTAACCTCCTCCAGCCCCTACAATCCTCCGTATCTCTGTAACCTGCTCCAGCCCCTACACACCTCCCTATCTCTGTAACCTCCTCCAGACCCTACACCCCTCCCTATCTCTGAAACCCCCTCTAGCACTTCCAACCCTCTATATCTCTGTAAAAACTCCAGCCCCCTTCACACCTCCCTACCCCTGCAAACTCCTCCAGCACCTACACCCCACCCTATCTCTGTAACCTCCTCCAGCCCCTAAACCCCTCCCTATCTCTGTAACCTGTTCCAGCCCATACAACCCTCCTTATCTCTGTAACCTCCCTCATCGCTCCCTATCTCTGTAACGTCCTCCAGCCCCTGCAACCAACCCAATCTCTGTAACCTCCTCCAGCCCCTACAACCCTCCCTAACTCTGTAAGCTCCCCCATCTCTCCCTATCTCTGTAACGTCCTCCAGATCTGCACCCTCAATATCTCTAACCTCCTCCAGCTCATACATACCTCCTTATCCCAGGAAACTCTTCCAGCCGCTACATCATTCCTTATCTCTGTAACCTCCTCCAGCACCGACACCCTGCCTATCTCTGTAACCTGCTCCAGCCCCCTATACCCTCCCTATCTCTGTAACCGCCTCCAGCCCCTACACCCCTCCCTATCTCTTTAACCTCCTCCAGCCCCCTACACCCTCCCTAACTCTGTAACCTCCTCCAGCCCCTACACCCCTCCCTATCTCTGTAACCTCCTCCAGCCCCTACACCCCTCCCTATCTCTGTAACCTCCTCCAGCCCCTTCACCCCTCCCTATCTCTGTAACCTCCTCCAGCCCCTACACCCCTCCCTATCTCTGTAACCTCCTCCAGCCCCTACACCCCTCTCTATCTCTGTAACCTCCTCCAGCCCCTACAACCCTCCCTATCTCTGTAAACCCCTCCAGCCCCCTAAAACCCTCCCTATCTCTGTAACCTCCTCCAGCCCCTACACCCCTCCCTATCTCTGTAACATCCTCCAGCCCCTACACCCCTCCCTAACTCTCTAACCTCCTCCAGTCCCTACACCCCTCCCTATCTCTGTAACCCCCTCCAGCCTCTACACCCCTCCCTATCTCTGTAAACTCCTCCACCACCTACAACCCTCCCTGTCTCTGTAACCTCCTCCAGCCCCTAAACCCCTCCCTATCTCTGTAACCTCCTCCTGCCCCTACACCCCTCCCTATCTCTGTAACCTCCTCCAGCCCCTACACCCCGCCCTATATCTGTAACCTCCTCCAGGCCCTACACGTCCATATCTCTGTAACCTCCTCCAGCCCCTACAGCCCTCCCTATCTCTGTAACCTTCTCCAGCCCCTAAACCCCTCCCTAACTCTGTAACCTCCTCCAGCCCCTACACCCCTCCCTATCTCTGTAACCTCCTCCAGACTCTACACTCCTCTCTATCTCTGTAACCTCCTCCAGCCCCTACACCCCTCCCTATCTCTGTATCCTCCTCCAGCCCCTACACCCCTCCCTATCTCTGTCACCTCCTCCAGCCCCTACAACCCTCCCTAACTCTGTAACCTCCTCCAGCCCCTACACCCCTCCCTATCTCTGTAACCTCCTCCAGCCCCGACACCCCTCCCTATCTCTGTAACCTCCTACACCACTCCCTATCTCTGAATCCACCTCCAGCCCCTACAACCCTCCCTATCTCTGAAAACTCCTACAGCCCCTACAAACCTCCCTAACTCAGTAACCTCCTCCAGCCCCTACAGCCCTCCCTATCCCTGTAAGATCCTCCAGCCCCTACACCCCTCCCTATCTCTGTAATCTCCTCCAGACCCTACACCCCTCCCTATCTCTGTAACCTCCTCCAGCCCCTACACCCCTCTCTATCTCTGTAACCTCCTCCAGCTGCAACACCCCTCCCTATCTCTGTAACCTCCTCCAGCCCCTACACCCCTCCCTATCTCTGTAACCCCCTCCAGCCCTTCCCTATTTCTGTAACCTCCTCCAGCCCCTACACCCCTCCCTATGTCTGTAACCTCCTTCAACCCCAACAACCCTCCCTATCTCTGTAACCTGATCCAGCCCCAACACCCCTCCCTATCTCTGTAACCTCCTCCAGCCCCTACACCCCTCCCTATCTCTGTAACCTCCACAGGCCCCTACACCCCTCCCTATCTCTGTAACCTCCTACACCCCTCCCTATCACTGTATCCACCTCCAGCCCCTACAACCCTCCCTATCTCTGAAACCTCCTACAGCCCCTACAACCCTCCCTATCTCTGTAACCTCCTCCAGCCCCTGCAAACCTCCCTATCTCTGTAACCACCTCCAGCCCTACAAACCTCTCTATCTCAGTAACCTCCTCCAGCCCCTACACCCCTCCATATCTCTGTAACCTCCTCCAGCCCCTACACCCCCTCCCTATCTCTGTATCCAGCTCCAGCCCCTACACCCATCCCTATCTCTGTAACCTCCTCCAGCGCCTACAACCCTCCCTATCTCTGTATCCTCCTCAAGACCCTACAATCCTCCCTTTCTCTGTAACTAACTCCAGCCCCTTCACTCCTCCCTATCTCTGTAACCTGATCCAGCCCCTACACCCCTCCCTATCTCTGTAACCTCCTCCAGCCCCTACACCCCTCCCTATCTCTGTAACCTCCACAGGCCCCTACACCCCTCCCTATCTCTGTAACCTCCTACACCCCTCCCTATCTCTGTATCCACCTCCAGCCCCTACAACACTCCCTATCTGTGAAACCTCCTACAGCCCCTACAACCCTCCCTATCTCTGTAACCTCCTCCAGCCCCTGCAAACCTCCCTATCTCTGTAACCACCTCCAGCCCCTACACCCATCCCTATCTCTGTAACCTCCTCCAGCGCCTACAACCCTCCCTATCTCTGTATCCTCCTCAAGACCCTACAATCCTCCCTTTCTCTGTAACTAACTCCAGCCCCTTCACTCCTCCCTATCTCTGTAAACTCCTCCAGCCTCTAAAGCCCTCCCTATCCCTGTAACCTCCTCCGGCCCGTACACCCCTCCCTATCTCTGTGACCTCCTCAAGCTCCTTCACCCCTCCCTAACTCAGTAACCTCCTCCAGCCACTAAAGCCCTCCCTATCCCTTTAAGATCCTCCAGCCCCTACAATCCTCCGTATCTCTGTTACCTCCTCCAGCCCCTGCAACCCTCCCTATCTCTGTAACCTCCTCCTGCCTCGACACTCCACCCTATCTCTGTAACCTCCTCCAGCCCCTACAGCCCTCTCTATCTCTGTAATCTCCTCCAGCACCTACACCCCTCCCTATCTCTGTAACCTCCTCCTGCCCCTACAACCCTCTCTGTCTCTGTAACCTCCTCCAGCCCCTACAACCCTCCCTATCTCAATAAACTCCTCCAGCCCCTACACCCCTCCCTATCTCTGTAACCTCCTCCAGCCCTACACCCCTCCCTATCTCTGTAACCTCCTCCAGCCCCTACACCCCTCCCTATCATGGTAACATACTCCACCCCCTACAACACTCCCTATCTCTGTAACCTCCTCCACCCCCTACACCCCTCCCTATCTCTGTAACCTCCACCACCCCCTACACCCCTCCCTATCTCTGTAACCTCCTCCACCCCCTACACCCCTCCCTAACTCTGTAACCTCCTACACCCCTACACCCCTCCCTATCTCTGTAACCTCCTCCAGCCACTACACCCCTCCCTATCTCTGTAACCTCCACCAACCCCTACACCCCTCCCTATCTCTGTAACCTCCTCCAGCCACTACAACCCTCCCTATCTCTGTAAACCCATCCAGCCCACCTATCTCTATCCTCCTCCAGCCCATACATCCCTCCCTATCCCAGTAACCCCTACAGCCCCCACAACACTCCCTATCTCTTGAAACCCTCCAGCCCCTACACCCCACCCTATCTCTGTAACCTCCTCCAGCCAGTACAACCCTCCCTATCTCTGTAAAATCCTCCAGCCCCCTACACCCCTCCCTATCTCTGTAACCTCCTCCAGGACCTACAACCCTCCCTATCTCTGTAACCTCCTCCAGGCCCTACACCCCTCCCTATCTCTGTAACCTCCTCCAGGCCTTACACCCCTCCCTATCTCTGTAACCCCCCCCAGCCCTTCCCTATTTCTGTAACCTCCTCCAGCCCCTACACCCCTCCCTATCTCTGTAACCTCCTCCAGCTGCAACACCCCTCCCTATCTCTGTAACCTCCTCCAGCCCCTACACACCTCCCTATCTCTGTAACCTCCTCCAGCCCCTACACCTCTCCCTATCTCTGTAACCTCCTCCAGCCCCTACAATCCTCCGTATCTCTGTAACCTGATCCAGCCCCTACACCCCTCCCTATCTCTGTAACCTCCTCCAGCCCCTACACCCCTCCCTATCTCTGTAACCTCCACAGGCCCCTACACCCCTCCCTATCTCTGTAACCTCCTACACCCCTCCCTATCTCTGTATCCACCTCCAGCCCCTACAACCCTCCCTATCTCTGAAACCTCCTACAGCCCCTACAACCCTCCCTATCTCTGTAACCTCCTCCAGCCCCTGCAAACCTCCCTATCTCTGTAACCACCTCCAGCCCTACAAACCTCTCTATCTCAGTAACCTCCTCCAGCCCCTACACCCCTCCATATCTCTGTAACCTCCTCCAGCCCCTACACCCCCTCCCTATCTCTGTATCCAGCTCCAGCCCCTACACCCATCCCTATCTCTGTAACCTCCTCCAGCGCCTACAACCCTCCCTATCTCTGTATTCTCCTCAAGACCCTACAATCCTCCCTTTCTCTGTAACTAACTCCAGCCCCTTCACTCCTCCCTATCTCTGTAAACTCCTCCAGCCTCTAAAGCCCTCCCTATCCCTGTAACCTCCTCCGGCCCGTACACCCGTCCCTATCTCTGTGACCTCCTCAAGCTCCTTCACCCCTCCCTAACTCAGTAACCTCCTCCAGCCACTAAAGCCCTCCCTATCCCTGTAAGATCCTCCAGCCCCTACAATCCTCCGTATCTCTGTTACCTCCTCCAGCCCCTGCAACCCTCCCTATCTCTGTAATCTCCTCCAGCCCCTACACACCTCCCTATCTCTGTAATCTCCTCCAGCCCCTTCACCCCTTCCTATCTCTGCAACTGCCTCCAGCCCCTGCACCGCTCCTTATCTCTGTAACCCCCTCCAGCCGCTACACCCCTCCTTATCTCTGTAAACTCCTCCAGCCCCTACAACCCTCACTATCTCTATAACCTCCTCCAGGCCCTGCAACCATCCCTATCTCTGTAACCTCCTCCAGATCCTACATCCCTCCCTATCTCTCTAAGCCTCTCCAGCCCCTACACCCCTCCCTATCTCTGTAACCTCCTCCAGGCCCTACACCCCTCCCTTT
Source organism: Isurus oxyrinchus (assembly GCA_026770705.1). Classification (NCBI taxonomy): domain Eukaryota; kingdom Metazoa; phylum Chordata; class Chondrichthyes; order Lamniformes; family Lamnidae; genus Isurus; species Isurus oxyrinchus. The sequence continues at coordinate 20,275 of JANJGN010003465.1, read as the reverse complement.
CTCTGTAACCCCCCCCAGCCCTTCCCTATTTCTGTAACCTCCTCCAGGCCCTACACGTCCCTATCTCTGTAACATCCTCCTGAAACTACAACCCTCCCTATCTCTGGAACCTCCTCCAGCCCCTACAGCCCTCCCTATCTCTGTAACCTTCTCCAGCCCCTAAACCCCTCCCTATCTCTGTAACCTTCTCCAGGCCCTACACCCCTCCCTATCTCTGTAACCTCCTCCAGCCCCTACAACCCTCCCTATCTCTGTAACCTCCTCCATCCCCGACACCCCACATTATCTCTGTAACCTCCTCCAGCCCCTACACCCCTCCCTATCTCTGTAAACTTCTCCAGGCCCTACACCCCTCCCTATCTCTGTAACCTCCTCCAGCCCCTACAACCCTCCCTATCTCTGTAACCTCCTCCATCCCCGACACCCCACATTATCTCTGTAACCTCCTCCAGCCCCTACACCCCTCCCTATCTCTGTCACCACCTCCAGCCCCTACAACGCTCCCTAACTCTGTAACCTCCTCCAGCCCCTAGACCCCTTCCTATCTCTGTAACCTCCTCCAGCCCCTACACCACCCTCTATCTCTGTAACATCCTCCAGACGCTACACCCCTCCCTATCTCTGGAACGTCCTCCAGCCCCTACAGCCCTCCCTATCTCTGTTAACTCCTCCAGCCCCTACACCTCTCCTTATCTCTGTAACCTCCTCCAGCCCCTACACCCCTCCTTATCTCTGTAACCTCCTCCAGCCCCTACACCCCTCCCTATCTCTGTAACCTCCTCCAGCCACTACACCCCACCCTATCTCTGTAACCTCCTCCAGCCCCTACACCCCTCCCTATCTCTGTAACCTCCTCCAGCCCCTACACCCCTCCCTATCTCTGTAACCTCCTCCAGCCCCTACACCCCACGCTATCTCGTAACCTTCTCCAGCCCCTACACCCCTCCCTATCTCTGTAACCTCCTCCAGCCCCTACACCCCTCCCTATCTCTGTAACCTCCACCAGCCCCTACACCCCTCCCTATCTCTGTAACCTCCTCCAGCACCTACACCTCTCCCTATCCCTGTAACATCCTCCAGCCCCTACAACACTGCCTATCTCTGTAACCTCCTCCAGTACCTAGACCCCTCCCTATCTCTGTAACCTCCTCCAGTCCCCTACACCCCTCCCTATCTCTGTAACCTCTTCCAGCCCCTACACCCCTCCCTATCTCTGTAACCTCCTCCAGCCCCTACACCCCTCCCTATCTCTGTAACCTCCTCCAGCCCCTACACCCCTCCCTATCTCTGTAACCTCCTCCAGCACCTACACCTCTCCCTATCTCTGTAACCTCCTCCAGCCCCTACAACACTGCCTATCTCTGTAACCTCCTCCAGTACCTAGACCCCTCCCTATCTCTGTAACCTCCTCCAGCCCCTACACAAATCCCTATCTCTGTAACCTCCTCCAGCCCCTACAACCCTCCCTATCTCTGTAACCTCCTCCAGCCCCTACACTCCTCCCTATCTCTGTAACCTCCTCCAGCCCCTACACACCTCCCTATCTCTGTAACCTCCTCGAGCCCCTACACTCCTCCATATCTCTGTAACCTCACAAAGCCCCTACAACCCTCCCTATCTCTGTAAACTCCTCCAGCCCCTACACCCATCCCTATCTCTGTTACCTCCTCCAGCCCCTACAACCCTCCCTATCTCTGTAACCTCCTCCAGCATCTACAACCCTCCCTATCTCTGTAACCTCCTCCAGCACCTACAACCCTCCCTATCTCTAACCTACTCCAGCCCCTACACCCTCCCTATCTCTGTAACATCCCCCAGGCCTCCCTATCTCTAACATACTCCATCCCATCGATCCTTCCCTATCCCAGTAACTTCCTCCAGCCCCTACCGCCTTCCCTATCTCTGTAACCTCCTCCTGCCTCGACACTCCACCCTATCTCTGTAACCTCCTCCAGCCCCTACAGCCCTCCCTATCTCTGTAATCTCCTCCAGCACCTACACCCCTCCCTATCTCTGTAACCTCCTCCTGCCCCTACAACCCTCTCTGTCTCTGTAACCTCCTCCAGCCCCGACAACCCTCCCTATCTCTATAAACTCCTCCAGGCCCTACACCCCTCCCTATCTCTGTAACCTCCTCCAGCCCTACACCCCTCCCTATCTCGGTAACCTCCTCCAGCCCCTACACCCCTCCCTATCATGGTAACCTACTCCACCCCCTACAACACTCCCTATCTCTGTAACCTCCTCCACCCCCTACGCCCCTCCCTATCTCTGTAACCTCCACCACCCCCTACACCCCTCCCTATCTCTGTAACCTCCTCCACCCCCTACACCCCTCCCTAACTCTGTAACCTCCTACACCCCTACACCCCTCCCTATCTCTGTAACCTCCTCCAGCCACTACACCCCTCCCTATCTCTGTAACCTCCACCAACCCCTACACCGCTCCCTATCTCTGTAACCTCCTCCAGCCACTACAACCCTCCCTATCTCTGTAAACCCATCCAGCCCACCTATCTCTATCCTCCTCCAGCCCATACATCCCTCCCTATCCCAGTAACCCCTACAGCCCCCACAACACTCCCTAACTCTTGAAACCCTCCAGCCCCTACACCCCACCCTATCTCTGTAACCTCCTCCAGCCCGTACAACCCTCCCTATCTCTGTAAAATCCTCCAGCCCCCTACAACCCTCCCTATCTCTGTAACCTCCTCCAGGCCCTACAACCCTCCCTATCTCTGTAACCTCCTCCAGGCCCTACACCCCTCCCTATCTCTGTAACCTCCTCCAGGCCCTACACCCCTCCCTATCTCTGTAACCTCCTCCAGGCCCTACACCCCTCCCTATCTCTGTAACCCCCCCCCAGCCCTTCCCTATTTCTGTAACCTCCTCCAGCCCCTACACCCCTCCCTATCTCTGTAACCTCCTCCAGCTGCAACACCCCTCCCTATCTCTGTAACCTCCTCCAGCCCCTACACACCTCCCTATCTCTGTAACCTCCTCCAGCCCCTACACCTCTCCCTATCTCTGTAACCTCCTCCAGCCCCTACAATCCTCCGTATCTCTGTAACCTGCTCCAGCCCCTACACACCTCCCTATCTCTGTAACCTCCTCCAGACCCTACACCCCTCCCTATCTCTGAAACCCCCTCTAGCACTTCCAACCCTCTATATCTCTGTAAAAACTCCAGCCCCCTTCACACCTCCCGACCCCTGCAAACTCCTCCAGCACCTACACCCCACCCTATCTCTGTAACCTCCTCCAGCCCCTAAACCCCTCCCTATCTCTGTAACCTCCTCCAGCCCATACAACCCTCCTTATCTCTGTAACCTCCCCCATCGCTCCCTATCTCTGTAACGTCCTCCAGCCCCTACACCCCTCCCTATCTCTGTAAGCTCCCCCATCACTCCCTATCTCTGTTAGCTCCTCCAGCCCCTACACCCCTCCCTATCTCTGTAAGCTCCCCCATCACTCCCTATCTCTGTTAGCTCCTCCAGCCCCTACACCCCTCCCTATCTCTGTAACCTCCTCCAGCCCCTACACCGCTCCCTAACTCTGTAACCACCTCCAGTCCCTACACCCCTCCCTATCTCTGTAACCTCCTCCAACCCCTACACCCCTCTCTATCTCTGTAACCTCCTCCAGCCCTTTCACCCCGCCGTATATCTGTAACCTCCTCCAGGCCCTACACGTCCCTATCTCTGTAACATCCTCCAGAAACTACAACCCTCCCTATCTCTGTAACCTCCTCCATCCCCTAAACCTCTCCCTATCTCTGTCACCTCCTCCAACCCCGACAACCCTCATTATCTCTGTAACCTCCTCCATCCCCTACACCCCTCATTATCTCTGTAACCTCCTCCAGCCCCTACACCCCTCCCTATCTCTGTCACCTCCTCCAGACCCTACAACCCTCCCTAACTCTGTAACCTCCTCCAGCCCCTACAACCCTCACTATCTCTGTAACCTCCTCCAGCTCCTACACCCTCCTTATCTCTGTAACCTCCTCCAGCCCCTACAACCCTCCCTATCTCTGTAACTTCCTCCAGCCCCTACAACACTCCCTATCTCTGTAACATCCTCCAGCCCCTACAACCCTCCCTGTCTCTGTAACCTCCTCCAGCCCATACACCCCTCCCTATCACGGTAACCTCCTCCAGCACCTACAACCCTCCCTATCTCTGTATCCTCCTCAAGACCCTACAACCCTCACTATCTCTGTAACCTCCTCCAGCTCCTACACCCTCCTTATCTCTGTAACCTCCTCCAGCCCCTACAACCCTCCCTATCTCTGTAACTTCCTCCAGCCCCTACAACACTCCCTATCTCTGTAACATCCTCCAGCCCCTACAACCCTCCCTGTCTCTGTAACCTCCTCCAGCCCATACACCCCTCCCTATCACGGTAACCTCCTCCAGCCCCTAGAACCCTCCCTATCTCTGTAACCTCCTCCAGCCCCCGACAACCTCCCTTTATTTGCAACATCATTCAGCCCCGATACCCCTCCCTATCTCTGTGACCTCCGCAAGCCCCTACACCCCTCCCTATCTCTGTAACCTCCTCCAGCCTCTCCCCCTCCCTATCTCTGTAACCTCCTCCAGCCTCTACACCCCTCCCTATCTCTGTAACCTCCTCCAGCCCCTACACCCCTCCCTATCTCTGTAACCTCCTCCAGCCCTTAAACCCCTCCCTATCTCTGTAAACTCCTCCAGCCCCTACACCCCTCCCTATCTCTGTAACCTCCTCCAGCCCCTACACCCCTCTCTATCTCTGTAACCTCCTCCAGCCCCTACACCCCTCCCTATCTCTGTAACCTCCTCCAGCCCCTACACCCCTCTCTATCTCTGTAACCTCCTCCAGCCCCTACAACCCTCCCTATCTCTGTAAACCCCTCCAGCCCCCTAAAACCCTCCCTATCTCTGTAACCTCCTCAAGCCCCTACACCCCTCCCTATCTCTGTAACCTCCTCCAGCCCCTACACCCCTCCCTATCTCTGTAACCTCCTCCAGCCCCTACACCCCACCCTATCTCTGTAACCTCCTCCAGCCCCTACACCCCTCCCTATCTCTGTAACCTCCTCCAGCCCCTACACCCCTCCCTATCTCTGTAACCTCCTCCAGCCCCTACACCCCTCCCTATCTCTGTAACCTCCTCCAGTCTCTACACCCCTCCCTATCTCTGTAACCTCCTCCAGCCCCTACACCCCTCCCTATCTCTGTAACCTCCTCCAGCCCCCACACCCCTCCCTATCTCTGTAACCTCCTCCAGCCCCTACACCCCTCCCTATCTCTGTAACCTCCTCCAGCCCATACACCCCTCCCTATCTCTGTAACCTCCTCCAGCCCCTACACCCCTCCCTATCTCTGTAACCTCCTCCAGCCCGACACCCCTCCCTATCTCTGTAACCTCCTCCAGCCCCTACACCCCTCCCTATCTCTGTAACCTCCTCCAGCCCCTACACCCCTCCCTATCTCTGTAACCTCCTCCAGTCTCTACACCCCTCCCTATCTCTGTAACCTCCTCCAGCCCCTACACCCCTCCCTATCTCTGTAACCTCCTCCAGCCCCCACACCCCTCCCTATCTCTGTAACCTCCTCCAGCCCCTACACCCCTCCCTATCTCTGTAACCTCCTCCAGACCCTACAGCCCTCCCTATCTCTGTAACCTCCTCCAGCCCCTACAACCCTCCCTATCTCTGTAACCTCCTCCAGCCCCTACACCACTCCCTATCTCTGTAACCTCCTCCAGCCCCTACAGCCCTCCCTATCTCTGTAACCTCCTCCAGCCCTTACAACCCACCCTATCTCTGTAACCTCCTCCAGCCCCTACACCACTCCCTATCTCTGTAACCTCCTCCAGCCACCTACACCCCTCCCTATCTCTGTAACCTCCTCCAGGGCCTACAGCCCTCCCTATCTCTGTAAACACCTCCAGCTGCAACACCCCTCCCTATCTCTGTAACCTCCTCCAGCCCCTACACACCTCCCTATCTCTGTAACCTCCTCCAGCCCCTACACCTCTCCGTATCTCTGTAACCTCCTCCAGCCCTACAATCCTCCGTATCTCTGTAACCTGCTCCAGCCCCTACACACCTCCCTATCTCTGTAACCTCCTCCAGACCCTACACCCCTCCCTATCTCTGAAACCCCCTCTAGCACTTCCAACCCTCTATATCTCTGTAAAAACTCCAGCCCCCTTCACACCTCCCTACCCCTGCAAACTCCTCCAGCACCTACACCCCACCCTATCTCTGTAACCTCCTCCAGCACCTAAACCCCTCCCTATCTCTGTAACCTCCTCCAGCCCATACAACCCTCCTTATCTCTGTAACCTCCCTCATCGCTCCCTATCTCTGTAACGTCCTCCAGCCCCTGCAACCAACCCAATCTCTGTAACCTCCTCCAGCCCCTACAACCCTCCCTATGTCTGTAAGCTCCCACATCTCTCCCTATCTCTGTAACCTCCTCCAGATCTGCACCCTCAATATCTCTAACCTCCTCCAGCTCATACATACCTCCCTTCCCAGGAAACTCTTCCAGCCGCTACATCATTCCTTATCTCTGTAACCTCCTCCAGCACCGACACCCTGCCTAACTCTGTAACCTGCTCCAGCCCCCTACACCCTCCCTATCTCTGTAACCTCCTCCAGCCCCTACACCCCTCCCTATCTCTGTAACCGCCTCCAGCCCCTACACCCCTCCCTATCTCTTTAACCTCCTCCAGCCCCCTACACCCTCCCTAACTCTGTAACCTCCTCCAGCCCTTACTCCCCTCCCTATCTCTGTAACCTCCTCCAGCCCCTTCACCCCTCCCTATCTCTGTAACCTCCTGCAGCCCCTACACCCCTCTCTATCTCTGTAAACTCCTCCAGCCCCTACACCCCTCCCTATCTCTGTAACCTCCTCCAGCCCCTACACCCCTCTCTATCTCTGTAACCTCCTCCAGCCCCTACAACCCTCCCTATCTCTGTAAACCCCTCCAGCCCCCTAAAACCTTCCCTATCTCTGTAACATCCTCCAGCCCCTACAACCCTCCCTGTCTCTGTAACCTCCTCCAGCCCATACACCCCTCCCTATCACGGTAACCTCCTCCAGCCCCTAGAACCCTCCCTATCTCTGTAACCTCCTCCAGCCCCCGACAACCTCCCTTTATTTGCAACATCATTCAGCCCCGATACCCCTCCCTATCTCTGTGACCTCCGCAAGCCCCTACACCCCTCCCTATCTCTGTAACCTCCTCCAGCCTCTCCCCCTCCCTATCTCTGTAACCTCCTCCAGCCTCTACACCCCTCCCTATCTCTGTAACCTCCTCCAGCCCCTACACCCCTCCCTATCTCTGTAACCTCCTCCAGCCCTTAAACCCCTCCCTATCTCTGTAAACTCCTCCAGCCCCTACACCCCTCTCTATCTCTGTAACCTCCTCCAGCCCCTACAACCCTCCCTATCTCTGTAAACCCCTCCAGCCCCCTAAAACCCTCCCTATCTCTGTAACCTCCTCAAGCCCCTACACACCTCCCTATCTCTGTAACCTCCTCCAGCCCCTACACCCCTCTCTATCTCTGTAACCTCCTCCAGCCCCTACAACCCTCCCTATCTCTGTAAACCCCTCCAGCCCCCTAAAACCCTCCCTATCTCTGTAACCTCCTCAAGCCCCTACACCCCTCCCTATCTCTGTAACCTCCTCCAGCCCCTACACCCCTCCCTATCTCTGTAACCTCCTCCAGCCCCTACACCCCACCCTATCTCTGTAACCTCCTCCAGCCCCTACACCCCTCCCTATCTCTGTAACCTCCTCCAGCCCCTACACCCCTCCCTATCTCTGTAACCTCCTCCAGCCCCTACACCCCTCCCTATCTCTGTAACCTCCTCCAGTCTCTACACCCCTCCCTATCTCTGTAACCTCCTCCAGCCCCTACACCCCTCCCTATCTCTGTAACCTCCTCCAGCCCCCACACCCCTCCCTATCTCTGTAACCTCCTCCAGCCCCTACACCCCTCCCTATCTCTGTAACCTCCTCCAGCCCATACACCCCTCCCTATCTCTGTAACCTCCTCCAGCCCCTACACCCCTCCCTATCTCTGTAACCTCCTCCAGCCCGACACCCCTCCCTATCTCTGTAACCTCCTCCAGCCCCTACACCCCTCCCTATCTCTGTAACCTCCTCCAGCCCCTACACCCCTCCCTATCTCTGTAACCTCCTCCAGTCTCTACACCCCTCCCTATCTCTGTAACCTCCTCCAGCCCCTACACCCCTCCCTATCTCTGTAACCTCCTCCAGCCCCCACACCCCTCCCTATCTCTGTAACCTCCTCCAGCCCCTACACCCCTCCCTATCTCTGTAACCTCCTCCAGACCCTACAGCCCTCCCTATCTCTGTAACCTCCTCCAGCCCCTACAACCCTCCCTATCTCTGTAACCTCCTCCAGCCCCTACACCACTCCCTATCTCTGTAACCTCCTCCAGCCCCTACAGCCCTCCCTATCTCTGTAACCTCCTCCAGCCCTTACAACCCACCCTATCTCTGTAACCTCCTCCAGCCCCTACACCACTCCCTATCTCTGTAACCTCCTCCAGCCACCTACACCCCTCCCTATCTCTGTAACCTCCTCCAGGGCCTACACCCCTCCCTATCTCTGTAAACACCTCCAGCTGCAACACCCCTCCCTATCTCTGTAACCTCCTCCAGCCCCTACACACCTCCCTATCTCTGTAACCTCCTCCAGCCCCTACACCTCTCCCTATCTCTGTAACCTCCTCCAGCCCTACAATCCTCCGTATCTCTGTAACCTGCTCCAGCCCCTACACACCTCCCCATCTCTGTAACCTCCTCCAGACCCTACACCCCTCCCTATCTCTGAAACCCCCTCTAGCACTTCCAACCCTCTATATCTCTGTAAAAACTCCAGCCCCCTTCACACCTCCCTACCCCTGCAAACTCCTCCAGCACCTACACCCCACCCTATCTCTGTAACCTCCTCCAGCACCTAAACCCCTCCCTATCTCTGTAACCTCCTCCAGCCCATACAACCCTCCTTATCTCTGTAACCTCCCTCATCGCTCCCTATCTCTGTAACGTCCTCCAGCCCCTGCAACCAACCCAATCTCTGTAACCTCCTCCAGCCCCTACAACCCTCCCTATGTCTGTAAGCTCCCACATCTCTCCCTATCTCTGTAACCTCCTCCAGATCTGCACCCTCAATATCTCTAACCTCCTCCAGCTCATACATACCTCCCTTCCCAGGAAACTCTTCCAGCCGCTACATCATTCCTTATCTCTGTAACCTCCTCCAGCACCGACACCCTGCCTAACTCTGTAACCTGCTCCAGCCCCCTACACCCTCCCTATCTCTGTAACCTCCTCCAGCCCCTACACCCCTCCCTATCTCTGTAACCGCCTCCAGCCCCTACACCCCTCCCTATCTCTTTAACCTCCTCCAGCCCCCTACACCCTCCCTAACTCTGTAACCTCCTCCAGCCCTTACTCCCCTCCCTATCTCTGTAACCTCCTCCAGCCCCTTCACCCCTCCCTATCTCTGTAACCTCCTGCAGCCCCTACACCCCTCTCTATCTCTGTAAACTCCTCCAGCCCCTACACCCCTCCCTATCTCTGTAACCTCCTCCAGCCCCTACACCCCTCTCTATCTCTGTAACCTCCTCCAGCCCCTACAACCCTCCCTATCTCTGTAAACCCCTCCAGCCCCCTAAAACCTTCCCTATCTCTGTAACCTCCTCCAGCCCCTACACCCCTCCCTATCTCTGTAACCTCCTCCAGCCCCTACAGCCCTCCCTATCTCTGTAACCTCCTCCAGCACCTACACCCCTCCCTATCTCTGTAACCTCCTCCTGCCCCTACAACCCTCTCTATCTCTGTAACCTCCTCCAGCCCCTACAACCCTCCCTATCTCTGTAACCTCCTCCAGCCCTACACCCCTCCCTATCTCTGTAACCTCCTCCAGCCCCTACACCCCTCCCTATCTCTGTAAGCTCCCCCATCACTCCCTATCTCTGTTAGCTCCTCCAGCCCCTACACCCCTCCCTATCTCTGTAAGCTCCCCCATCACTCCCTATCTCTGTAACCTCCTCCAGCCCCTACACCCCTCCCTATCTCTGTAACCTGCTCCAACCCCTACACCCCTCCCTATCTCTGTAACCTCCTCCAGCCCCTACACCCCTCCCTATCTCTGTAACCTCCTCCAGCCCCTACACCCCTCCCTAACTCTGTAACCTCCTCCAGTCCCTACACCCCTCCCTATCTCTGTAACCTCCTCCAACCCCTACACCCCTCCCTATCTCTGTAACCTCCTCCAGCCCTTACACCCCGCCGTATATCTGTAACCTCCTCCAGGCCCTAAACCTCTCCCTATCTCTGTTACCTCCTCCAACCCCGACAACCCTCATTATCTCTGTAACCTCCTCCATCCCCTACACCCCTCATTATCTCTGTAACCTCCTCCAGCCCCTACACCCCTCCCTATCTCTGTCACCTCCTCCAGACCCTACAACCCTCCCTAACTCTGTAACCTCCTCCAGCCCCTACAACCCTCACTATCTCTGTAACCTCCTCCAGCTCCTACACCCTCCTTATCTCTGTAACCTCCTCCAGCCCCTACACCCCTCCCTATCTCTGTAACCTCCTCCAGCCCCTACTCCCCTCCCTATCTCTGTAACCTCCTCCAGCCCCTACACCCCTCCCTATCTCTGTAACCTCCACCAGCCCCCAACAACCTCCCTTTATCTGCAACCTCCTCCAGCCCCTACAACCCTCCCTATCTCTGTTACCTACTCCAGCCCCTACAACCCTTCCAATCTCTGTTACCTACTCCAGCCCCTACACCCCTCCCTATCTCTGTAACCTCCTCCAGCCCCTACACCCCTCCCTATCTCTGTAACCTCCTCCAGCCCCCACAAACCTCCCTATCTCTGTAACCTCCTCCAGCCCCCGACAACCTCTCTTTATTTGCAACATCCTTCAGCCCCGACACCCCTCCCTATCTCTGTAAACTCCTCCAGCCTCTCCCCCTCCCTATCTCTGTAACCTCCTCCAGCCTCTACACCCCTCCCTATCTCTGTAACCTCCTCCAGCCCCTACACCCCTCCCTATCTCTGTAACCTGCTCCAGCCCCTACACCCCTCCCTATCTCTTTAACCTCCTCCAGCCCCTACACCCCTCCCTAACTCAGTAACCTCCTCCAGCCCCGACAGCCCCCCCTATCCCTGTAACCTCCTCCAGCCCCTACACCCCTCCCTATCTCTGTAACCTCCTCCAGCCCCTGCACCCCTCTCTATCTCTGTAACCTCCTCCAGCCCCTACACCCCTCCCTATCTCTGTAACCTCCTCCAGCCCCTACACCCCTCTCTATCTCTGTAACCTCCTCCAGCCCCTACAACCCTCCCTATCTCTGTAAACCCCTCCAGCCCCCTAAAACCCTCCCTATCTCTGTAACCTCCTCCAGCCCCTACACCCCTCCCTATCTCTGTAACCTCCTCCAGCCCCTACACCCCTCCCTATCTCTGTAACCTCCTCCAGCCCCTACACCCCACCCTATCTCTGTAACCTCCTCCAGCCCCTACACCCCTCCCTATCTCTGTAACCTCCTCCAGCCCCTACACCCCTCCCTATCTCTGTAACCTCCTCCAGTCTCTACACCCCTCCCTATCTCTGTAACCTCCTCCAGCCCCTACACCCCTCCCTATCTCTGTAACCTCCTCCAGCCCCCACATCCCTCCCTATCTCTGTAACCTCCTCCAGCCCCTACACCCCTCCCTATCTCTGTAACCTCCTCCAGCCCCTACACCCCTCCCTATCTCTGTAACCTCCTACAGCCCCTACACCCCTCCCTATCTCTGTTACCTCCTCCAGCCCCGACACCCCTCCCTATCTCTGTAACCTCCTCCAGCCCCTACACCCCTCCCTATCTCTGTAACCTCCTCCAGCCCCTACACCCCTCCCTATCTCTGTAACATCCTCCAGTCTCTACACCCCTCCCTATCTCTGTAACCTCCTCCAGCCCCTACACCCCTCCCTATCTCTGTAACCTCCTCCAGCCCCCACACCCCTCCCTATCTCTGTAACCTCCTCCAGCCCCTACACCCCTCCCTATCTCTGTAACCTCCTCCAGACCCTACAGCCCTCCCTATCTCTGTAACCTCCTCCAGCCCCTACAACCCTCCCTATCTCTGTAACCTCCTCCAGCCCCTACACCACTCCCTATCTCTGTAACCTCCTCCAGCCCCTACAGCCCTCCCTATCTCTGTAACCTCCTCCAGCCCCTACAACCCACCCTATCTCTGTAACCTCCTCCAGCCCCTACACCACTCCCTATCTCTGTAACCTCCTCCAGCCCCTACACCTCTCCCTATCTCTGTAACCTCCTCCAGCCCCTACAATCCTCCGTATCTCTGTAACCTGCTCCAGCCCCTACACACCTCCCTATCTCTGTAACCTCCTCCAGACCCTACACCCCTCCCTATCTCTGAAAACCCCTCCAGCACTTCCAACCCTCTATATCTCTGTAAAAACTCCAGCCCCCTTCACACCTCCCTACCCCTGCAAACTCCTCCAGCACCTACACCCCACCCTATCTCTGTAACCTCCTCCAGCCCCTAAACCCCTCCCTATCTCTGTAACCTCCTCCAGCCCATACAACCCTCCTTATCTCTGTAACCTCCCTCATCGCTCCCTATCTCTGTAACGTCCTCCAGCCCCTGCAACCAACCCAATCTCTGTAACCTCCTCCAGCCCCTACAACCCTCCCTATCTCTGTAAGCTCCCCATCTCTCCCTATCTCTGTAACCTCCTCCAGATCTGCACCCTCAATATCTCTAACCTCCTCCAGCTCATACATACCTCCCTATCCCAGGAAACTCTTCCAGCCGCTACATCATTCCTTATCTCTGTAACCTCCTCCAGCACCGACACCCTGACTATCTCTGCAACCTGCTCCAGCCCCCTACACCCTCCCTATCTCTGTAACCTCCTCCAGCCCCTACACCCCTCCCTATCTCCGTAACCGCCTCCAGCCCCTACACCCCTCCCTATCTCCGTAACCGCCTCCAGCCCCTACACCCCTCCCTATCTCTGTAACCTCCTCCAGCCCCCTACACCCTCCCTATCTCTGTAACCTCCTCCAGCCCCTACACCCCTCCCTATCTCTGTAACCTCCTCCAGCCCCTACAACCCTCCCTATCTCTGTAACCTCCTCCAGTCCCTACACCCCTCCCTATCTCTGTAACCTCCTCCAGCCCCTACACCCCTCCCTATCTCTGTAACCTCCTCCAGCCCCTACACCCCGCCCTATATCTGTAACCTCCTCCAGCCCCTACACCCCCCCTATCTCTGTAACCTCCTCCAGGCCCTACACGTCCCTATCTCTGTAACATCCTCCAGAAACTACAACCCTCCCTATCTCTGTAACCTCCTCCATCCCCCTACACCCCTCCCTATCTCTGTAACTTCCTCCAGCCCTTACACCCTCCCTATCTCTGTAACCTCCTCCAGCCCCTACACCCTCCCTATCTCTGTAACCTCCTCCATCCCCTACAACCCTCCCTATCTCTGTAACCTCCTCCAGCCCCTACAACCCTCCCTATCTCTGTAACCTCCTCCATCCCCTACACCCCTCAGTATCTCTGTAACCTCCTCCAGCCCCAACACCCCTTCCTATCTCTGTAAACTCCTCCATCCCCTACACCCCTCATTATCTCTGTAACCTCCTCCAGCCCCTACACCCCTCCCTATCTCTGTCACCTCTCCAGCCCTACAACCCTCCCTAACTCTGTAACCTCCTCCAGCCCCTACACCCCGCTCTATCTCTGTAACATCCTCCAGACCCTACACCCCTCCCTATCTCTGGAACCTCCTCCAGCCCCTACACCCCTCCCTATCTCTGTTACCTCCTCCAGCCCCTACACCTCTCCTTATCTCTGTAACCTCCTCCAGCCCCTCCACCCCTCCCTATCTCTGTAACCTCCTCCAGCCCCTACACCCCTCCCTATCTCTGTAACCTCCTCCAGCCCCTACACCCCTCCCTATCTCTGTAACCTCCACCAGCCCCCAACAACCTCGTTTATCTGCAACCTCCTCCAGCCCCTACAACCCTCCCTATCTCTGTTACCTCCTCCAGCCCCTACAACCCTTCCAATCTCTGTTACTACTCCAGCCCCTGCACCCCTCCGTATCTCTGTAACCTCCTCCAGCCCCTACACCCCTCCCTATCTCTGTAACCTCCTCCAGCCCCTACACCCATCCCTATCCCTGTAACCTCCTCTAGGCCCTACACCCATCCCTATCTCTGTAACCTCCTCCAGCCTCAACAACACTGCCTATCTCTGTAAACCCTCCAGTCCCTACAACCCTCCCTATCTCCGTAACCTCTTCCAGCCCCAACAACCTCCCTATCTCTGTAACCTCCTCCAGTACCTATACCCCTCCCTATCTCTGTAACCTCCTCCAGCCCCTCCAACCCTCCCTATCTCCGTAACCTCTTCCAGCCCCAACAACCCTCCCTATCTCTGTAACCTCCTCCAGTACCTACACCCTCCCTATCTCTGTAACCTCCTCCAGCCCCTACAACCCTCCCTATCTCTGTAACCTCTTCCAGCCCCTACAACCCTCCCTATCTCTGTAACCTCCTCCAGCCCCTGCACAAATCCCTATCTCTGTAACCTCCTCCAACCCCTACAACCCTCCCTATCTCTGTAACCTCCTCCAGCCCCTACACCCCTCCCTATCTCTGTAAACTCCTCCAGTCCCTACAACCATTCCTATCTCTGTATCCTCCTCCAGTCCCTACACCCCTCCCTATCTCTGTAACCTCCTCCAGCCCCTACACCCCTCCCTATCTCTGTAACCTCCTCCAGCCCCGACACCCCTCCCTATCTCTGTAACCTCCTCAAGCCCCGACACCCCTCCCTATCTCTGTCACCTCCTCCTGCCCCAACACCCCTCCCTATCTCTGTAACCTCCTCCAGCCCCTACACCCCTCCCTATCTCTGTAAACTCCTCCAGCCCCTACACCCCTCCCTATCTCTGCCACCTCCTCCTGCCCCAACACCCCTCCCTATCTCTGTAACCTCACCCAGCCCCTACAACCCTCCCTATCTCTGAAAACTCCTCCAGCCCCTACACCCATCCCTATCTCTGTTACATCCTCCAGCCCCTACAACCCTCCCTATCTCTGTAACCTCCTCCAGCATCTACAACCCTCCCTATCTCTGTAACCTCCTCCAGCACCTACAACCCTCCCTATCTCTAACGTACTCCAGCCCCTACACCCTCCCTATCTCTGTAACCTCCCCCAGGCCTCCCTATCTCTAATATACTCCATCCCATAGATCCTTCCCTATCCCAGTAACTTCCTCCAGCCCCTACCGCCTTCCCTATCTCTGTAACCTCCTCCTGCCTCTACACCCCTCCCTATCTCTGTAACCTCCTCCAGCCCCTACAGCCCTCCCTATCTCTGTAATCTCCTCCAGCACCTACACCCCTCCCTATCTCTGTAACCTCCTCCAGCCCCTACACCCCTCCCTATCTCTGTAACCTCCTCCAGCCCCTACACCCCTCCCTATCTCTGTAAACTCCTCCAGTCCCTACACCCCTCCCTATCTCTGTAACCTCCACCACCCCCTACACCCCTCCCTATCTCTGTAACCTCCTCCAGCCACTACAACCCTCCCTATCTCTGTAAACCCATCCAGCCACCTATCTCTATCCTCCTCCAGCCCATACATCCCTCCCTATCCCAGTAACCCCTACAGCCCCCACAACACTCCCTATCTCTTGAAACCCTCCAGCCCCTACACCCCACCCTATCTCTGTAACCTCCTCCAGCCCCTACACCCCTCCCTATCTCTGTAACCTCCTCCAGCCCCTAGACCCCTCCCTATCTCTGTAACCTACTCCAGCTCCTACACCCCTCCCTATATCTGTAACGTCCTCCAGCCCCTACAACCCTCCCTATCTCTGTAACCTCTCCAGCCACTACACCCCTCCCTATCTCTGTAACCTCCTCCAGCTCCTACACACCTATTTATATCTGTAACCTCCCCAGCCACTACACCCCTCCCTATATCTGTAACCTCCCCCAGCCCCTACACCTCTCCCTATCTCTGTAACCTCCTCCAGCCCCTACACCCCTCCCTATCTCTGTAACCTCCTCCAGCCCCTACACCTCTCCCTATCTCTGTAACCTCCTCCAGCCACTACACCCCTCCCTATATCTGTAACCTCCCCCAGCCACTACACCCCTCCTATATCTGTAATCTCCCCCAGCCCTCCCTATCTCTAACATACTCCAGCCCATAGATCCCTCCCTATCCCAGTAACATCCTCAAGCACCTACAACCCTCCCTATCTCTGTAACCTCCTCCAGCCCCTACAACCCTCCCTATCTCTGTAACCTCCTACAGCCCCCCTACACCCCTCCCTATCTCTGTAACCTCCTCCAGCCCCTACACCCCTCCCTATCTCTGTAACCTCCTCCAGCCCCTACACCTCTCCCTATCTCTGTAACCTCCTCCAGCCCCTACACCCCTCCCTATCTCTGTAACCTCCTCCAGCCCCTACACCTCTCCCTATCTCTGTAACCTCCTCCAGCCCCTACAACCCTCCATATCTCTGTAACCTCCTCCAGCCCCTACACCCCTCCCTATCTCTGTAACCTCCTCCAGCCCCTACACCTCTCCCCATCTCTGTAACCACCTCCAGCCCATAAACCCCTCCATATCTCTAACATCCTCCAAGCCCGACATCCCTCCCTATCACTGTAAACCCCTCCAGCCCCTCCCTATCTCAAACCTCCTCCAGACCCTAAAACCCTCCTTATCTCTGTTACCTCCTCCAGCCCCTATACCCCTCCCTATCTCTGTAACCTCCTCCAGCCCCTACACCCCTCCCTATCTCTGTAACCTTCTCCAGACCCAACACCCCTCCCTATTCCTGTAACCTCCTCCAGCCCCTACACCCCTCCCTATCTCTGTATCCTCCTCCAGCACCTACACCCTCCCTATCTCTGTAACCTCCACCAGCCCCTACACTCCTCCCTATCTCTGTAACCTCCTCCAGCCCCTACAACCCTCCCTATCTCTGTAACCCCTCCTGCCAAACAACCCTCGCTATCTATGTTACCTCCTCCAGCCTCTAAAACCCTCCCTATATCAGAACCTCATCTGGCCCCCTACAACACTCCCAAAATCTGTAACCTCCTACAGCCCCTACAGCCCTCCCTATTTCTGCAACCTCCTCCAGCCCCTACAACCCTCCCTATCTCTGTAACCTCCTCCACCCACTACACCCCTCCCTATTTTTGTAACCTCCTCCAGCTCCTACAACCCTCAATATCTCTGTACCCTCCTCCAGCCTATACATCCCTCCCTATCCCAGTAATCTCCTGCAGCCCCTACACTGTTCCTTATCTCTGTAACCTCGTCCATCACCTACAACCATCCCTATCCCTGTAAATTCCACCAACCCCTACAACCCTCCCTATCTCTGTAACCTCCGCCAGCCCCTACACCCCTTCCTATCTCTGTAACCGCCTCCAGCCTACAACCCTCCCTATCTCTGTAACCCACTCCAGCCCCTACAACACTCCCTGTCGCTGTAACCTCCTCCAGCCCCTACACCCCACCCTATCTCTGTAACCTCCTCCAGCCCCTACACCCTCCCTATCTCTGTAACTAACTCCAGCCTCTACAACCCTCCCTATCTCTGTAACTAACTCGAGCCCCTAGACCCCTCCCTATATCTATAACGTCCTCCATGACCCTACAACCGTCCCTATCTCTGTAACCTCCTCCAGCCCCGATAACACTCCCTATCTCTGTAACCTCCTCCAGCCCCTACAATCCTCCCTATCTCTGTAATCTACTCCAGCCTCTACATCCCTCCCTATCTCTGTAACCTCCTCCTCCAGCCCCGACACTCCTCCCTATCTCTGTAACCTCCTCCAGCCCCTACAACCCTCCCTATCTCTCCAACCTCCTCCAGCCCCTACAACCCTCCCTAAATCTGTAACATCCTCCATCCCCTGCAATCCTCCTCATCTCTGTAACCTCCTCAGCCCCTACACCCCTCCCTATCTCTGTAACCTCCTCCAGCCCCGATAACCCTACCTATCTCTGTAACCTCCTCCAGCCCCTACAATCCTCCCTATCTCTGTAATCTACTCCAGCCTCTACATCCCTCCCTATCTCTGTAACCTCCTCCTCCAGCCCCGACACTCCTCCCTAGCTCTGTAACCTCCTCCAGCCCCTACAACCCTCCCTAAATCTGTAACCTCCTCCAGCCCCTGCAATCCTCCTCATCTCTGTAACCTCCTCAGCCCCTACACCCCTCCCTATCTCTGTAACCTCCTCAGCCCCTACAGCCCTCCCTATCTCTGTAACCTCCGCCAGTCCCTACACCCCTCCCTATCTCTGTAACATCCTCCAGCCGATACATCCCTCCCTATCCCAGTAACCCCTCCAGTCCCTACAACCCTCCCTATCACTTGAACCCCTCCAGTCCCTACACCCCTCCCTATCTCTGTAACCTCCTCCAACCCCTACACCCCTCCCTATCTCTGTAACCTCCTCCTGCCTCTACACCCCTCCCTATCTCTGTAACCTCCTCCAGCCCCTACTAGCCCTCCCTATCTCTGTAACCTCCCCCAGCCCCTACACCCCTCCCTATCTCTGTAACCTCCCCCAGCCCCTCCACCCCTCCCTATCTCTGTAACCTCCTCCAGTCCCTACACCCCTCCCTATCACTCTAACCTCCTCCAGTCCCTACACCCCTCCCTATCTCTGCAACCTCCTCCAGACCCCTACACCCCTCCCTATCCCTGTAACCTCCTCCAGCCCATACAACCCTCCCTATCTCTGTCACTCCTTCAGCCCCTACACCCTACTCTATCTCTGTAACCTCCTCCAGCCCCTACACCCCTCCGTATCTCTGTAACCTCCTCCAGCCCCTACACCCCTCCCTATCTCTGTAACCTCCTCCAGCTCCTACACCCCTCCCTATCTCTGTAACTTCCTCCAGCCTCTCCACCTCTCCCTATTTCTGTAACCTCTTGCAGCCGCTACAGCCCCACCCTATCTCTGTAACCTCCTCCAGCCCCTACAACCCTCCCTAAATCTGTAACCTCCTCCAGCCCCTACAACACTCCCTATATCTGTAACTACCTCAAGCCCCTACAGCCCTCCTTATCACTGTAACCTCCTCCAGTCCCTACAAACCTCCCTATCTCTGTAACCTCCTCCAGCCCCTACACCTCTCCCTATCTCTGTAACCTCCTCCAGCCCCTACACCCCTCCCTATCTCTGTAACCACCTCCAGCCCCGACAACACTCCCTATCTCTGTAACCTCCTCCAGCCCCTACAACCCTCCCTATCTCTGTAACCTCCTCCAGCCCCTACACCCCTCCCTATCTCTGTAACCTCCTCCAGCCCCCACAAACCTCCCTATCTCTGTAAACGCCTGCAGGCGCTACACCCCTCCCTATCTCTGTAACCTCCTCCAGCCCATACACCCCTCCCTATATCTGTAACCTCCTCCAGCCCCTACAACCCTCCCTATATCTGTAACTTCCTCCAGCCCATACACCCCTCCCTATCTCTGTAACCTCCTCCAGCCCCTACAACCCTCCCTATCTCTGTAACCTCCTCCAGTCTCCTACACCCCTCCTTATCACTGTAAACTCCTCCAGTCCCTACAACCCTACATATCTCTAACCTCCTCCAGCCCCCAACAACTCTCCCTATCTCTGTAAGCTCCTTCAGTCCGTACAACCCTCCCTATCTCTGTAACCTCCTCCAGCCCCGACATCCCTCCCTATCTCTGTAAACCCCTTCAGCCCTCCCTATCTCTAACCGCCTCCAGCCATACATCCCTCCCTATTCCTGTAACCCCCTCCAGCCTCTACAACCCTCCCTATCTCTGTAACCTCCTCCAGCCCCTGCAACCCTCCCTCTCTGTAACCTCATCCAGCCCCTACAACCCTCCCTATCTCTAACATCCTCAAGCCCTTACATCCCTCCCCTATCTCTGTAAACCCCTCCAGCCCTCCCTATCTCTAACCTCCTCCAGCCCATACATCCCTCCCTATCCCAGTAATCCCTCCAGCCCCTACAACCCTCCCCTATCTCTGTAACCTTCTCCAGCCCCGACAACCCTCCCTATCTCTTGAACCCCTCCAGCCCCTACACCCCTCCCTATCTCTGTAACCTCCTCCAGCCCCTACAACCCTCCCTATCTCTGTAACCTCCTCCAGCTCCTACACCCTCCTTATCTCTA
>JANJGN010003464.1:0-45191 GCA_026770705.1 Isurus oxyrinchus | reverse complement strand
CATCTCTCACCCAGTCCCTCTCTCTCTCTCTCACCCAGTCCCCTTCTCTCTCTCTCTCTCTCACCAATTCTCTCTCTCTCTCTCGCACAGTCCCCCTCTCTCTCTCTCTCTCTCACCAATTCTTTCTCACTCTCTCACACTGACTCACTCTCTCTCACCCATCCCTCTCTCTCTCTCTCACACAGTCTCTCTCTCTCTCACCCAGTCTCTCTCCATCTCTCACCCAGTCCCTCTCTCTCTCTCACCCAGTCCCTCTCTCTCTCACCCAGTCTTTCTCTCTCTCTCTCACCCAGGTCTCTCCATCTCTCACCGAGTCCCTCTCTCTCCCACCCAGTTCCTCTCTCTCTCACCCAGTCCCTCTCTCTCTCTCACCCAGTCTCCCTCTCTCTCTCACCCAGTCCCTCTCTTGCTCTCTCTCACCCAGTCTCTCTCTCTTCCTCACCCAATCTCTCTCTCTCCCCTCTCACCCCGTCCCCCCTCCAACTCTCACCCATTCTCCTCTCTCTCACCCACTCTCTCTCTCTGTCACCCTGTCTTGCTCCATCTCTCACCCAGTCCCTCTCTCTCTCACCCACTCCCTCTCTCTGTCTATCACCCAGTCCCCTCATCTCTCTCTCTCTCTCATCCAGTCCCCCCCTTCTCTCTCTCTCTCTCACCCAGTCTCTCTCTCTCTCTCACCCAGTCTCTCTCTCTCTCTCTCACCCAGTCTCTCCCTCTCTCTCACCCAGTCTCTCCCTCTCTCTCACCAAGTCCCTCTCTCTCTCTCTCTCTCTCTGTCTCACCAATTCTCTCTCTCACACTGTCCCTCTCTCCCGCACCCAATCTCTCTCTCTCCCTCTCACCCAGTCCCCCCTCTCTCTCTCACACACTCTCTCTCTCTCTCACCCTGTCTCTCTCCATCTCTCACCCAGTCCCTCTCTCTCTCATCCAGTCCTTCTCCCTCACACCCCAGTCCCTCTCTCCCTCTATCTCACCCAGTCGCTCTCTCTCTCTCTCTCACCCAGTCGCTCTCTCTCTCTCACCCAGTCCATCTCTCTCACCCTGTCCCTCTCTCTCTCTCTCACCCTGTCCCCTCCCTCTCTCTCACCCAATCCCTCTCTCGCTCTCTCTCACCCAATTTCTCTCTCACCATCTCGCCCAATCCCCCCCTCCCTCTCTCAACCCAGTCTCTCTCTCTCACCCAGTCTCTTTCCATCTCTCACCGAGTCCCTCTTTCTCTCTCTCTCTCTCTCACCAATTCTCTCCCTCTCACCCAGTCTCTCTCTCTCTCACCCAGTTTCTCTCTCTCTCCCTCACCCAGTCTCTCTCACTCACCCAGTCCCTCTCTCTCTCACCCAGTTCCTTCTCTCTCTCACCCATTCCCTCGCTCTCTCACCCAGTCCCTCTCTCTCTCTCTTACTCAGTCCCTCTCTCTCTCTCTCACACAGTCCCCTCTCTCTCTCTCTCACCGAGTCCCTCTCTCCCTCTCTCTCACCCAGTCCCTCTCTCTCTCTCTCACCCAGTCCCTCTCTCTCACCCTGTCCCTCTCCCTCTCTCTAACCCAGTCGCTCTCTCTCTCTCTCACCCAGTCCATCTCTCTCACCCTGTCCCTCTCTCTCTCTCTCACCCTGTCCCTCCCTCTCTCTCACCCAGTTTCTCTCTCGCTCTCTCTCACCCCAGTCTCTCTCTCTCTCTCTCTCACCCTGTCTCCCTCTCTCTCTCAACCAGTCTCTCTCTCTCTCACCCAGTCTCTCTCTCTCTCTCTCACCCAGTCCCTCTCTCTCTCACCCAGTCTCTCTCTCTCTCTCTCACCGAGGTCTCTCCATCTCTCACCGAGTCCCTCTCTCTCTCACCCAGTTCCTCTCTCTCTCACCCAGTCTCTCTCTCTCTCTCTCACCCAGTTCCTCTCTCTCTCACCCAGTCCCTCTCTCTCTCTCACCCAGTCTCCCCTCTCTCTCTCACCCAGTCCCTCTCTTGCTCTCTCTCACCCAGTGTCTCTCTCTTCCTCACCCAATCTCTCTCTCTCCCTCTCACCCAGTCCCCCCTCCAACTCTCACCCAATCTCTCTCTCTCTCACCCCCTCTCTCTTTCTCTCACCCTGTCTCGCTCCATCTCTCACCCAGTCCCTCTCCCTCTCACCCAGTCCCCTCTCTCTGTCTATCACCCAGTCCCCTCATCTCTCTCTCTCATCCAGTCCCCCATTCTCTGTCTCTCTCACCCAGTCTCTCCCTCTCTCACCCAGTCTCTCTCCATCTCTCACCCAGTCCCTCTCTCTCCCTCTCTCTCACCCAGTCTCTCCCTCTCTCTCACCCAGTCTCTCCCTCTCTCTCACCAAGTCCCTCTCTCTCTCTCTCTCTCTCTGTCTCACCAATTCTCTCTCTCACACTGTCCCTCTCTCTCTCACCCAGTCCCTCTCTCTATCCCACCCAGTCCCTCTCTCTCTCTCTCTCTCACCAATTCTCTCTCTCTCTCACCCAGTCCCTCTCTCTCTCTCACCAATTCTCTCTCTCTCTCTCACCCAGTCTCTCTCTCTCTCTCTCTCACCAATTCTCTCTCTCTCTCTCACACAGTCTCGTTCTCTCTCACCCAGTATCTCTCTCTCTCTCTCTCACCCAGTCCCTCTCTCTTTCTCTCACCCAGTCCCTCTCTCTCTCTCTCACCCAGACCCTCACTCTCTCATCCAGTCCCTCTCTCTCTCTCTCACGCAGTCCCTCTCTCCCTCTCTCTCACCCAGTCACTCTCTCTCTCTCTCTCACCAAGTCCCTCCCTCCCTCTCTCTCACCCAGTCCCTCCCTCCCTCTCTCTCACCCAGTCCCTCTCTCTCTCTCTCACCCAGTCCCTCTCTCCCTCTCTCTCACCCAGTCTCTCTCTCTCTCTCTCTCACCCAGTCCATCTCTCTCACCCAGTCCCTCTCTCTCTCAACCAGTCTCTCTCTCTCTCACCCAGTCCCTCTCTCTCTCAACCAGTCTCTCTCTCTCTCACCCAGTCCCTCTCTCTCTCACCCAGTCCCTCTTCTTGCTCTCTCTCACCCAGTCTCTCTCTCTTCCTCACCCAATCTCTCTCTCTCCCTCTCACCCAGTCCCCCCTCCAACTCTCACCCATTCTCTCTCTCTCTCACCCACTCTCTCTTTCTCTCACCCTGTCTCGCTCCATCTCTCACCCAGTCCCTCTCCCTCTCACCCAGTCCCTCTCTCTGTCTATCACCCAGTCCCCTCATCTCTCTCTCTCTCTCATCCAGTCCCCCTTCTCTCTCTCTCTCACCCAGTCTCTCTCTCTCTCTCACCCAGTCTCTCTCTCTCTCTCACCCAGTCTCTCTCTCTCTCTCTCTCACCCCACACTCTCTCTCTCTCACCCTGTCTCTCTCTCTCTCTCTCTCTCTCTCATCCAGTCCCCTCATCTCTCCCTCTCACCCAGTAACTCTCTCGCTCCCTCTCACCCAGTCCCTCTCTCTCTCTCACCCAGTCCCTCTCTTTCTCTCTCTCTCTCACCAACTCTCTCTCTCTCTCTCACCCAGTGTCTCTCTGTCTCTCACCCAGTCTCTCTCTCTCTCACCCAGTCTCTCTCTCTCTCACCAACTCTCTCTCTCTCTCTCACCCAGTCTCTCTCTCTCTCTCTCACCCAGTCCCCTCATCTCTCTCTCTCTCACCCAGTCTCTCTCTCTCTCACCCAGTCTCTCTCCTCTCTCTCACCCCAGTCTCTCTCTCTCTCACCCAGTCTCTCTCTCTCTCTTCACCCAGTCTCTCTCTCTCTCTCTCTCATCCAGTCCCCTCATCTCTCTCTCTCACCCAGTCACTCTCTCTCTCTCACCCAGTCCCTCTCTCTCTCTCACCCAGTCCCTCTCTTTCTCTCTCTCTCTCACCAACTCTCTCTCACTCTCTCTCACCCAGTCTCTCTCTCTCTCTCACCCAGTCTCTCTTTCTCTCTCACCCACTCTCTCTCCATCTCTCACCCAGTCCCTCTCTCTCTCTCTCACCCAGTCCCCTTCTCTCTCTCTCTCTCTCTCACCAATTCTCTCTCTCTCTCTCGCACAGTCCCC
Source organism: Isurus oxyrinchus (assembly GCA_026770705.1). Taxonomy (NCBI): domain Eukaryota; kingdom Metazoa; phylum Chordata; class Chondrichthyes; order Lamniformes; family Lamnidae; genus Isurus; species Isurus oxyrinchus. The sequence goes on along the minus strand of JANJGN010003464.1, from coordinate 41,176 downwards.
CTCTCTCTCTCTCTCTCTCACCAATTCTTTCTCTCTCTCTCACACTGACTCACTCTCTCTCACACATCCCTCTCTCTCTCTCTCACACAGTCTCTCTCTCTCTCACCCAGTCTCTCTCCATCTCTCCACCCAGTCCCTCTCTCTCTCTCACCCAGTCCCTCTCTCTCTCACCCAGTCTCTCTCTCTCTCTCTCACCCAGGTCTCTCCATCTCTCACCGAGTCCCTCTCTCTCTCACCCAGTTCCTCTCTCTCTCACCCAGTCTCTCTCTCTCTCTCTCACCCAGGTCTCTCCATCTCTCACCGAGTCCCTCTCTCTCTCACCCAGTTCCTCTCTCTCTCACCCAGTCCCTCTCTCTCACTCACCCAGTCCCTCTCTCTCTCTCTCACCCAGTCTCCCTCTCTCTCTCACCCAGTCCCTCTCTTGCTCTCTCTCACCCAATCTCTCTCTCTCCCTCTCACCCAGTCCCCCCTCCAACTCTCACCCATTCTCTCTCTCTCTCACCCCACTCTCTCTCTCTGTCACCCTGTCTTGCCCCATCTCTCACCCAGTCCCTCTCTCTCTCACCCAGTCCCTCTCTCTCTCATCCATTCCTTCTCCCTCTCACCCACTCCCTCTCTCTGTCTATCACCCAGTCCCCTCATCTCTCTCTCTCTCTCATCCAGTCCCCCCTTCTCTCTCTCTCTCTCTCACCCAGTCGCTCTCTCTCTCTCACCCAGTCTCTCTCTCTCTCTCTCACCCAGTCTCTCTCTCTCTCACCCAGTCTCTCTCTCTCTCTCACCCAATCCCTCTCTCTCTCACCCAGTCCCTCTCTCTGTCTATCACCCAGTCCCCTCATCTCTCTCTCTCTCTCATCCAGTCGCCCCTTCTCTCTCTCTCTCTCTCCCAGTCCCTCTCTCTCTCTCACCCAATCCCTCTCTCTCTCTCTCACCCAGTCTCTCTCTCTCTCTCTCACCCAGTCCCTCTCTCTCTCTCTCTCTCACCCAGTCTCTCTCTCTCCCTCACCCAATCTCTCTCTCTCCCTCTCACCCAGTCCCCCCTCTCTCTCTCACACACTTTCTCTCTCTCTCACCCTGTCCTCTCTCCATCTCTCACCCAGTCCCTCTCTCTCTCATCCAGTCCTTCTCCCTCACACCCAGTCCCTCTCCCTCACACCCAGTCCCTCTCTCTGTCTATCACCCAGTCCCCACATCTCTCTCTCTCTCTCATCCAGTCCCCCCTTCTCTCTCTCTCTCACCCAGTCTCTCCTTCTCTCTCACCAAGTCCCTCTCTCTCTCTCTCTCTCTCTGTCTCACCAATTCTCTCTCTCTCTCTCACACTGTCCCTCTCTCTCTCACCCAGTCCCTCTCTCTCTCTCACCAATTCTCTCTCTCACCCAGTCTCTCTCTCTCTCTCTCTCACCAATTCTCTCTCTCTCTCACCCAGTCCTTCTCTCTCTCTCACCAATTCTCTCTCTCACCAGTCTCTCTCTCTCTCTCACCAATTCTCTCTCTCTCTCTCACACAGTCTCGTTCTCTCTCACCCAGTCTCTCTCTCTTTCTCTCACCCAGTCCCTCTCTCTCTCTCTCACCCAGACCCTCACTCTCTCACTCTGTCCCTCTCTCTCTCTCACCCAGTCACTCTCTCTCTCTCTCTCACCAAGTCCCTCCCTCCCTCTCTCTCACCCAGTCCCTCTCTCTCTCTCTCTCACCCAGTCCCTCTCTCCCTCTCTCTCACCCAGTCCCTCCCTCCCTCTCTCTCACCCAGTCCCTCTCTCCCTCTCTCTCACCCAGTCGCTCTCTCTCTCTCTCTCACCCAGTCCATCTCTCTCACCCTGTCCCTCTCTCTCTCTCTCTCACCCTGTCCCTCCCTCTCTCTCACCCAGTCCCTCTCTCGCTCTCTCTCATCCAATCTCTCTCTCACCATCTCACCCAATCCCCCCTCCCTCTCTCACCCAATCTCTTTCTCTCACCCAGTCTCCCTCCATCTCTCACCGAGTCCCTCTTTCTCTCTCTCTCTCTCTCACCAATTCTCTCTCTCTCTCACCCAGTCTCTCTCTCTCTCACACAGTAACTCTCTCGCTCCCTCTCACCCAGTCCCTCTCTCTCTCTCACCCAGTCCCTCTCTTTCTCTCTCTCTCTCACCAACTCTCTCTCTCTCTCTCACCCAGTGTCTCTCTGTCTCTCACCCAGTCTCTCTCTCTCTCACCCAGTCTCTCTCTCTCTCACCAACTCTCTCGCTCTCTCTCACCCAGTCTCTCTCTCTCTCTCACCCAGTCCCCTCATCTCTCTCTCTCTCATCCAGTCCCCCCTTCTCTCTCTCTCACCCAGTCTCTCTCCCTCTCTCACCCAGTCTCTCTCTCTCTCTCACCCCAGTCTCTCTCTCTCTCACCCAGTCTCTCTCTCTCTCTCACCCAGTCTCTCTCTCTCTCTCTCTCTCTCATCCAGTCCCCCTCATCTCTCTCTCTCACCCAGTCTCTCTCTCTCTCTCACCCCAGTCTCTCTCTCTCTCTCACCCAGTCTCTCTCTCTCTCACCCAGTCACTCTCTCTCTCTCACCCAGTCCCTCTCTCTCTCTCACCCAGTCCCTCTCTTTCTCTCTCTCTCTCACCAACTCTCTCTCACTCTCTCTCACCCAGTCTCTCTCTCTCTCTCACCCAGTCTCTCTTTCTCTCTCACCCAGTCTCACTCCATCTCTCACCCAGTCCCTCTCTCTCTCTCTCACCCAGTCCCCTTCTCTCTCTCTCTCTCTCTCACCAATTCTCTCTCTCTCTCTCGCACAGTCCCCCTCTCTCTCTCTCTCTCTCACCAATTCTTTCTCTCTCTCTCACACTGACTCACTCTCTCTCACCCATCCCTCTCTCTCTCTCTCACACAGTCTCTCTCTCTCTCACCCAGTCTCTCTCCATCTCTCACCCAGTCCCTCTCTCTCTCTCACCCAGTCCCTCTCTCTCTCACCCAGTCTCTCTCTCTCTCTCTCACCCAGGTCTCTCCATCTCTCACCGAGTCCCTCTCTCTCTCACCCAGTTTCTCTCTCTCTCACCCAGTCCCTCTCTCTCTCTCACCCAGTCTCCCTCTCTCTCTCACCCAGTCCCTCTCTTGCTCTCTCTCACCCAGTCTCTCTCTCTTCCTCACCCAATCTCTCTCTCTCCCTCTCACCCTGTCCCCCCTCCAACTCTCACCCATTCTCTCTCTCTCTCACCCACTCTCTCTCTCTGTCACCCTGTCTTGCTCCATCTCTCACCCAGTCCTCTCTCTCTCACCCAGTCCCTCTCTCTCTCATCCATTCCTTCTCCCTCTCACCCACTCCCTCTCTCTGTCTATCACCCAGTCCCCTCATCTCTCTCTCACTCTCATCCAGTCCCCCCTTCTCTCTCTCTCTCTCACCCAGTCTCTCTCTCTCTCTCACCCAGTCTCTCTCTCTCTCTCTCACCCAGTCTCTCTCTCTCTCACCCAGTCTCTCTCTCTCTCTCACCCAATCCCTCTCTCTCTCTCACCCAGTCTCTCTCTCTCTCTCACCCAGTCCCTCTCTCTCTCTCACCCAGTCCATCTCTCTGTCTATCACCCAGTCCCCTCATCTCTCTCGCTCTCTCATCCAGTCGCCCCGTCTCTCCCTCTCTCTCACCCAGTCTCTCTCTCTCTCTCACCCAATCCCTCTCTCTCTCTCTCACCCAGTCTCTCTCTCTCTCTCTCACCCAGTCCCTCTCTCGCTCTCTCTCACCCAGTCTCTCTCTCTCCCTCACCCAATCTCTCTCTCTCCCTCTCACCCAGTACCCCCTCTCTCTCAAACACTCTCTCCTCTCTCTCACCCCTGTCTCTCTCCATCTCTCAACCAGTCCCTCTCTCTCTCACCCAGTCTCTCTCTCTCTCACCCAATCCCTCTCTCACCAATTCTCTCTCTCTCTCACCCAGTCCTTCTCTCTCTCTCACCAATTCTCTCTCTCTCTCTCACCCAGTCTCTGTCTCTCTCTCTCTCACCAATTCTCTCTCGCTCTCTCACACAGTATCGTTCTCTCTCACCCAGTCTCTCTCTCCCTCTCTCTCACCCAGTCCCTCTCTCTCTCTCTCACCCAGACCCTCACTCTCTCACCCAGTCCCTCACTCTCTCATCCAGTCCCTCTCTCTCTCTCTCACTCAGTCTCTCTCTCTCTCTCACCAAGTCCCTCCCTCCCTCTCTCTCACCCAGTCCCTCTCTCCCTCTCTCTCACTCAGTCCCTCCCTCCCTCTCTCTCACCCAGTCGCTCTCTCTCTCTCTCTCACCCAGTCACTCTCTCTCTCTCTCTCACCCAGTCCATCTCTCTCACCCTGTCCCTCTCTCTCTCTCACCCTGTCCCTCCCTCTCTCTCACCCAGTCCCCTCTCTCGCTCTCTCTCACCCAATTTCTCTCTCACCATCTCACCCAATCCCCCCTCCCTCTCCACCCAGTCTCTTTCTCTCACCCAGTCTCCCTCCATCTCTCACCGAGTCCCTCTTTCTCTCTCTCTCTCTCTCACCAATTCTCTCTCTCTCTCACCCAGTCTTTCTCTCTCTCACCCAGTTTCTCTCTCTCTCCCTCACCCAGTCTCTCTCACTCACCCAGTCCCTCTCTCTCTCACCCAGTTCCTTCTCTCTCTCACCCATTCCCTCGCTCTCTCACCCAGTCCCTCTCTCTCTCTCTTACTCAGTCCCTCTCTCTCTCTCTCACACTTTCCCTCTCTCTCTCTCTCACCCAGTCCCTCTCTCCCTCTCTCTCACCCAGTCCCTCTCTCTCTCTCTCACCCAGTCCCTCTCTCTCACCCTGTCCCTCTCCCTCTCTCTAACCCAGTCGCTCTCTCTCTCTCTCACCCAGTCCATCTCTCTCACCCTGTCCCTCTCTCTCTCTCTCACCCTGTCCCTCCCTCTCTCTCACCCAGTCCCTCTCTCGCTCTCTCTCTCACCCCATTTTCTCTCTCACCATCTCACCCAATCCCCCCTCCCTCTCTCAACCAGTCTCTCTCTCTCACCCAGTCACCCTCCATCTCTCACCGAGTCCCTCTTTCTCTCTCTCTCTCTCTCACCAATTCTCACTCTCTCTCACCCAGTCCCTCTCTCTGACCAATTCTCTCTCTCTCTCACACACAGTCCCTCTCTCTCTCTCACCCAGTCTCTCTCCATCTCTCACCCAATCACTCTCTCTCTCTCTCACCCAGTCCCTCTCTCTCTCACCCAGTCCCCCTATCTCTCTCACCCAGTCCCTCACTCTCTTACCCAGTCCCTCTCTCTCTCTCTCTCACTCAGTCCCACTCTCTCTCTCTCACACAGTCTCTCTCTCTTTCTCTCTCACAAAGTCTCTCTCTCTCTCACCCAGTCTCTCTCCATCTCTCACCCCAGTCCCTCTTTCTCTCTCACCCAGTCCCTCACTCTCTCACCCAGTCCCTCTCTCTCTCTCACTCAGTCCCACTCTCTCTCTCACACAGTCTCTCTCTCTCTCAAAAACAAAAACAGAATTACCTGGAAAAACTCAGTAGGTCTGGCAGCATCGGCGGAGGAGAAAAGAGTTGACGTTTCGAGTCCTCATGACCCTTCGACAGAACTTGATTTCGAGTCCAGGAAAGAGTTGAAATATAAGCTGGTTTAAGGTGTGTGGGGGGGGGGGGGGGAAGGAGAGAGAGAGAGAGACAGAGGTGCTTGTGTAGACAAACAAGCAGTGATAGAAGCAGATCATCAAAAGATGTCAGTAACAATGGTACCAAAGAACACATAGGTGTTAAAGTTAAAGTTGGTGATATTATCTAAACGAATGTGCTAATTAAGAATGGATGGTAGGGCACTCAAGGTACAGCTCTAGTGGGGGTGGGGGGGAGCATAAAGGATTTTAAAATATTTAAAAATAATGGAAATAGGTGGGAAAAGAAAAATCTATAAAATTTATAGGGAAAAAAAAGGGGGAAAAAAGGGGGAAACTCTCTCTCTCACACTGTCACTCTCTCTCTCACCCAGTCCCCTCTCTCTCTCTCTCTCTCTCACCAAATCTCTCTCTCTCTCTCACCCAGTCTCTCTCTCTCTCTCTCACCAATTCTCTCTCTCTCTCTCACACAGTCTCGTTCTCTCTCACCCAGTATCTCTCTCTCTCTCACCCAGTCCCTCTCTCTCTAACCCAGTCCCTCTCTCTCTCTCACCCAGTCCCTCACTCTCTCACCCAGTCCCTCTCTCTCTCTCTCACTCAGTCCCTCTCTCTCTCTCACGCATGCCCTCTCTCCCTCTCTCTCACCCAGTCCCTCTCTCTCTCTCTCTCACCCAGTCCCTCTATCCCTCTCTCTCACCCAGACCCCACTCTCTCTCTCTCACCCAGTCCCTCTCTCTCACCCAGTCCCTCTCTCGCTCTCTCTCACCCAATTTCTCTCTCTCCATCTCACCCAGTCCCCCCCTCCATCTCTCACCCAGTCTCTCTGGATCTCTCACCGAGTCCCTCTCTCTCTCTCTCACCCAGTCCCTCTCTCTCTCTCACCCTGTCTCCCTCTCTCTCTCAACCAGTCTCTCTCTCTCTCACCCAGTCTCTCTCTCTCTCTCTCACCCAGTCCCTCTCTCTCTCACCCAGTCTCTCTCTCTCTCTCTCACCCAGGTCTCTCCATCTCTCACCGAGTCCCTCTCTCTCTCACCCAGTTCCTCTCTCTCTCACCCAGTCTCTCTCTCTCTCTCACCCAGTTCCTCTCTCTCTCACCCAGTCCCTCTCTCTCTCTCTCCCAGTCTCCCTCTCTCTCTCACCCAGTCCCTCTCTTGCTCTCTCTCACCCAGTGTCTCTCTCTTCCTCACCCAATTTCTCTCTCCCTCTCACCCAGTCCCCCCTCCAACTCTCACCCATTCTCTCTCTCTCTCACCCACTCTCTCTTTCCTCTCACCCTGTCTCGCTCCATCTCTCACCCAGTCCCTCTCCCTCTCACCCAGTCCCTCTCTCTGTCTATCACCCAGTCCCCTCATCTCTCTCTCTCTCTCAACCAGTCCCCCATTCTCTGTCTCTCTCACCCAGTCTCTCTCCATCTCTCACCCATTCCCTCTCTCTCCCTCTCTCTCACCCAGTCTCTCCCTCTCTCTCACCAAGTCCCTCTCTCTCTCTCTCTCTCTGTCTCACCAATTCTCTCTCTCTCTCTCACACTGTCACTCTCTCTCTCACCCAGTCCCTCTCTCTCTCTCTCTCTCTCACCAAATCTCTCTCTCTCTCTCACCCAGTCTCTCTCTCTCTCTCTCACCAATTCTCTCTCTCTCTCTCACACAGTCTCGTTCTCTCTCACCCAGTATCTCTCTCTCTCTCTCACCCAGTCCCTCTCTCTTTCTCTCACCCAGTCCCTCTCTCTCTCTCTCACCCAGACCCTCACTCTCTCACACAGTCCCTCACTCTCTCATCCAGTCCCTCTCTCTCTCTCTCACTCAGTCCCTCTCTCCCTCTCTCTCACCCAGTCACTCTCTCTCTCTCTCTCACCAAGTCCCTCCCTCCCTCTCTCTCACCCAGTCCCTCTCTCCCTCTCTCTCACCCAGTCCCTCCCTCCCTCTCTCTCACCCAGTCCCTCTCTCTCTCTCTCACCCAGTCCCTCTCCCCCTCTCTCTCACCCAGTCTCTCTCTCTCTCTCTCTCACCCAGTCCCTCTCTCCCTCTCTCTAACCCAGTCGCTCTCTCTCTCTCACCCAGTCCATCTCTCTCACCCTGTCCCTCTCTCTCTCTCTCACCCTGTCCCTCCCTCTCTCTCACCCAGTCCCTCTCTCGCTCTCTCTCACCCAATTTCTCTCTCACCATCTCACCCAATCCCCCCTCCCTCTCTCACCCAGTCTCTCTCTCTCACCCAGTCTCCCTCCATCTCTCACCGAGTCCCTCTTTCTCTCTCTCTCTCTCTCACCAATTCTCTCTCTCTCTCACACAGTCTCTCTCTCTCTCACCCAGTTTCTCTCTCTCTCCCTCACCCAGTCTCTCTCTCTCACCCAGTCCCTCTCTCTCTCACCCAGTACCTTCTCTCTCTCACCCAATCCCTCACTCTCTCACCCAGTCCCTCTCTCTCTCGCTCACCCAGTCCCTCAGTCTCTCATCCAGTCCCTCTCTCTCTCTCACACACTATCTCTCCCTCTCTCTCTCTCTCTCACCCAGTCCCTCTCTCTCTCTCTCACCCAGTCCCCTCTCTCCCTCTCTCTCACCCAGTCCCTCTCTCTCTCTCTCACCCAGTCCCTCTCTCTCACCCTGTCCCTCTCCCTCTCTCTAACCCAGTCGCTCTCTCTCTCTCTCACCCAGTCCATCTCTCTCACCCTGTCCCTCTCTCTCTCTCTCACTCTGTCCCTCCCTCTCTCTCACCCAGTCCCTCTCTCGCTCTCCCTCACCCAATTTCTCTCTCACCATCTCACCCAATCCCCCCTCCCTCTCTCACCCAGTCTCTCTCTCTCACCCAGTCTCCCTCCATCTCTCACCGAGTCCCTCTTTCTCTCTCTCTCTCTCTCTCACCAATTCTCTCTCTCTCTCACCCAGTCTCTCTCTCTCGCTTTCTCTCTCACCAATTCTCTCTCTCTCTCTCACACAGTCTCTCTCTCTCTCACCCAGTCCCTCTCTCACCCTCTCTCTGACCAATTCTCTCTCTCTCTCTCACACAGTCTCTCTCTCTCACACACAGTCCCTCTCTCTCTCTCACCCAGTCTCTCTCTCTCTCCCTCTCTCACCCATTCACTCTCTCTCTCACCCAGTCCCTCTTTCTCTCTCACCCAGTCCCTCACTCTCTCACCCAGTCCCTCTCTCTCTCTCTCACTCAGTCCCACTCTCTCTCTCTCTCACACAGTCCCTCTCTCTCACTCTCACCCAGTACCTCTCTCTCTCTCACCCAGTCCCTCTCTCTCTCCCACCAATTCTCTCTCTCTCTCTCGCACAGTCCCCCTCTCTCTCTCTCTCTCTCACCAATTCTTTCTCTCTCTCTCACACTGACTCACTCTCTCTCACCCAGTCCATCTCTCTCTCACACAGTCTCTCTCACCCAGTCTCTCTCCATCTCTCACCCTGTCCCTCCCTCTCTCTCACCCAGTCCCTCTCTCGCTCTCTCTCAACCAATTTCTCTCTCACCATCTCACCCAATCCCCCCTCCCTCTCTCACCCAGTCTCTCTCTCTCACCCAGTCTCTCTCCATCTCTCACCCAGTCCCTCTCTCTCCCTCTCTCTCACCCAGTCTCTCCCTCTCTCTCACCAAGTCCCTCTCTCTCTCTCTCTCTCTGTCTCACCAATTCTCTCTCTCTCTCTCACACTGTCACTCTCTCTCTCACCCAGTCCCTCTCTCTCTCTCTCTCTCTCTCAACAATTGTCTCTCTCTCTCACCCAGTCCCTCTCTCTCTCTCACCAATTCTCTCTCTCTCTCACCCAGTCTCTCTCTCTCTCTCACACCAATTCTCTCTCTCTCTCTCACACAGTCTCGTTCTCTCTCACCCAGTATCTCTCTCTCTCTCTCTCACCCAGTCCCTCTCTCTTTCTCTCACCCAGTCCCTCTCTCTCTGTCTCACCCAGTCCCTCACTCTCTCATCCAGTCCCTCTCTCTCTCTCTAACTCAGTCCCTCTCTCCCTCTCTCTCACCCAGTCACTCTCTCTCTCTCTCTCACCAAGTCCCTCCCTCCCTCTCTCTCACCCAATCCCTCCCTCCCTCTCTCTCACCCAGTCCCTCTCTCTCTCTCTCACCCAGTCCCTCTCTACCTCTCTCTCACCCAGTCGCTCTCTCTCTCTCTCTCACCCAGTCCATCTCTCTCACCCTGTCCCTCTCTCTCTCTCTCACCCTGTCCCTCCCTGTCTCTCACCCAGTCCCTCTCTCGCTCTCTCTCACCCAATTTCTCTCTCACCATCTCACCCAATCCCCCCTCCCTCTCTCACCCAGTCTCTCTCTCTCACCCAGTCTCCCTCCATCTCTCACCGAGTCCCTCTTTCTCTCTCTCTCTCTCTCTCTCACCAATTCTCTCTCTCTCTCACACAGTCTCTCTCTCTCTCACCCAGTTTCTCTCTCTCTCCCTCACCCAGTCTCTCTCTCTCACCCAGTCCCTCTCTCTCTCACCCAGTACCTTCTCTCTCTCACCCATTCCCTCGCTCTCTCACCCAGTCCCTCTCTCTCTCGCTCACCCAGTCCCTCAGTCTCTCATCCAGTCCCTCTCTCTCTCTCACACACTATCTCTCCCTCTCTCTCTCTCTTACTCAGTCACTCTCTCTCTCTCACACAGTCCCTCTCTCTCTCTCTCACCCAGTCCCTCTCTCCCTCTCTCTCACCCAGTCCCTCTCTCTCTCTCTCACCCAGTCCCTCTCTCTCACCCAGTCCCTCTCTCTCTCTCTCACACAGTCCCTCTCTCTCTCTCTCACCCAGTCCCTCTCTCCCTCTCTCTCACCCTGTCCCCTCTCTCTCTCTCTCACCCAGTCCCTCTCTCTCACCCAGTCCCTCTCCCTCTCTCTAACCCAGTCGCTCTCTCTCTCTCTCACCCAGTCCATCTCTCTCACCCTGTCCCTCTCTCTCTCTCTCACCCTGTCCCTCCCTCTCTCTCACCCAGTCCCTCTCTCGCTCTCTCTCACCCAATTTCTCTCTCACCATCTCACACAATCCCCCCTCCCTCTCTCACCCAGTCTCTTTCTCTCACCCAGTCTCCCTCCATCTCTCACCGAGTCCCTCTTTCTCTCTCTCTCTCTCTCACCAATTCTCTCTCTCTCTCTCTCACACAGTCTCTCTCTCTCTCACCCAGTCCCTCTCTCTGACCAATTCTCTCTCTCTCTCTCACACAGTCTCTCTCTCTCACACACAGTCCCTCTCTATCTCTCACCCAGTCTCTCTCTCTCTCTCTCTCACCCAGTCTCTCTCCATCTCTCACCCAATCACTCTCTCTCTCTCTCACCCAGTCCCTCTTTATCTCTCACCCAGTCCCTCACTCTCTCACCCAGTCCCTCTCTCTCTCTCTCACTCAGTCCCACTCTCTCTCTCTCTCACACAGTCCCTCTCTCTCACTCTCACCCAGTCCCTCTCTCTCTCTCACCCAGTCCCTCTCTCTCTCCCACCAATTCTCTCTCTCTCTCTCGCACATTCACCCCCTCTCTCTCTCTCACCAATTCTTTCTCTCTCTCTCACACTGACTCACTCTCTCTCACCCAGTCCATCTCTCTCTCACACAGTCTCTCTCTCTCTCACCCAGTCTCTCTCCATCTCTCACCCAGTCCCTCTCTCTCTCTCTCACCCAGTCCCTCCCTCTCTCTCACGCACTCTCTCTCTCTCTCTCTCACCCAGTCGCTCTCCATCTCTCACCCAGTCCCTCTCTCTCTCTCACCCTCTCCCTCTCTCTCTCTCTCACCCTGTCCCTCCCTCTCCCTCACCCAGTCCCTCTCTCGCTCTCTCTCACCCAATTTCTCTCTCACCATCTCACCCAGTCCCCCCTCCCTCTCTCACCCAGTCTCTCTCTCTCACCCAGTCTCCCTCCATCTCTCACCGAGTCCCTCTTTCTCTCTCTCTCTCTCTCACCAATTCTCTCTCTCTCTCACCCAGTCTCTCTCTCTCACCCAGTCCCTCTCTCTCTCACCCAGTACCTTCTCTCTCTCACCCATTCCCTCGCTCTCTCACCCAGTCCCTCTCTCTCTCTCTCTCACCCAGTCCTCAGTCTCTCATCCAGTCCCCTCTCTCTCTCTCTTACTCAGTCCCTCTCTTTCTCTCTCTCTCTCACCAATTCTCTCTCTCTCTCACCCTGTCCCTCCCTCTCTCTCACCCAGTCCCTCTCTCGCTCTCTCTCAACCAATCTCTCTCTCTACATCTCACCCAATGCCCCCTCCCTCTCTCACCCAGTCTCTCTCTCTCACCCAGTCTCTCTGCATCTCTCACCCAGTCCCTCTCTCTCTCTCTCTCTCTCTCGCCAATTCTCTCTCTCTCTCACCCAGTCTCTCTCTCTCTCGCTCTCTCTCTCACCAATTCTCTCTCTCTCTCTCACACAGTCTCTCTCTCTCTCACCCAGTCCCTCTCTCTCTCTCTCACCAGTCTCACTCTCTCTCTCTCACCAATTCTCTCCCTCTCTCTCTCACACAGTCTCTCTCTCTCTCACCCAGTCCCTCTCTCTCCCTCTCTCTGACCAATTCTCTCTCTCTCTCTCACCCAGTCCCTCTCTCTCTCTCACCCATTCCCTCTCTCTCTCACCCAGTCCCTCTATCTCTCTCACCCAGTCCCTCTCTCTCTCACCCAGTCCCTCTCTCTCTCTCACCCAGTCCCTCTCTCTCTCTCTCACCCAGTCCTCTCTCTCTCTCTCACCCAATCCCTCTCTCTCCCTCTCACGCAGTCTCTCTCTCTGTCTCACCCAGTCCCTCTCCCGCTCTCTCACCCAGTCTCTCTCTCTCTCTCACCCAATCCCTCTCTCTCTCTCTCACCCAGTCTCTCTCTCTCTCTCACCCAATCCCTCTCTCTCTCTCTCACGCAGTCTCTCTCTCTGTCTCACCCAGTCCTCTCTCGCTCTCTCACCCAGTCTCTCTCTCTCTCTCACCCAATCCCTCTCTCTCTCTCTCACCCAATCTCTCTCTCTGTCTCACCCAGTCCCCCCTCTCTCTCTCACACACTCTCTCTCTCACTCCAAACTGTCTCGCTCCATCTCTCACCCAGTCCCTCTCCCTCACACCCAGTCCCTCTCTCTGTCTATCACCCAGTCCCCTCATCTCTCTCTCTCTCTCATCCAGTCCCCCCTTCTCTCTCTCTCTCACCCAGTCTCTCTCTCTCTCTCACACATTCTCCCTCTCTCTCTCACCAAGTCCCTCTCTCTCTCTCTCTCTCACCAATTCTCTCTCTCTCACACTGTCCCTCTCTCTCGCACCCAGTCCCTCTCTCTCTCTCTCTCTCTCTCTCACCAATTCTCTCTCTCTCTCACCCAGTCCTTCTCTCTCTCTCACAGTCTCTCTCTCTCTCTCTCACCAATTCTCTCTCTCTCTCACCCAGTCCCTCTCTCTCTCTCTCACCCAGTCCCACTCTCTCTCTCTCTCACCCAGTCCCTCTCTCTCTCTCTCACCCAGTCCCTCTCTCTCTCTCTCACCCTGTCCCTCCCTCTCTCTCACCCAGTCCCTCTCTCGCTCTCTCTCACCCATTCTCTCTCTCTCTCACCCAGTCCCTCTCTCTCTCATCCAGTCCTTCTCCCTCTCACCCAGTCCCTCTCTCTGTCTATCACCCAGTCCCCTCATCTCTCTCTCTCTCTCATCCAGTCCCCCCTTCTCTCTCTCTCTCACCCAGTCTCTCTCTCTCTCTCACCCAGTCTCTCTCTCTCTCTCTCACACAATCCCTCTCTCTCTCTCACCCACACTCTCTTTCTCTCACCTTGTCTCTCTCTCTCTCTCACCCAATCCCTCTCTCTCTCTCTCACCCAGTCCCTCTCTCTCTCTCACCCATTCCCTCTCTCGCTCTCTCTCACCCAGTCTCTCTCTCTCCCTCACCCAATCTCTCTCTCTCCCTCTCACCCAGTCCCCCCTCTCTCTCTCACACACTCTCTCTCTCTCTCACCCTGTCTCTCTCCATCTCTCACCCAGTCCCTCTCTCTCTCACCCAGTCTCTCTCTCTCTCACCCAATCCCTCTCTCTCTCTCTCTCTCTCTCACCAATTCTCTCTCTCTCTCACACTGTCCCTCTCTCTCGCACCCAATCCCTCTCTCTCTCTCTCTCTCACCAATTCTCTCTCTCTCTCACACAGACTCACTCTCTCTCTCACCCAGTCTCTCTCTCTCTCTGTCTCTCTCACCAATTCTCTCTCTCTCTCTCACACAGTCTCTCTCTCTCACACACAGTCCCTCTCTCTCTCTCACCCAGTCCTCTCTCTCTCTCTCTCTCACCCAGTCTCTCTCCATCTCTCACCCAATCCCTCTCTCTCTCTCTCACCCAATCACTCTCTCTCTCTCTCACCCAGTCCCTCTCTCTCTCTCTCACCCAGTCCCTCTCCTCTCTCTCACCCAGTCCCTCACTCTCTCACCCAGTCCCTCTCTCTCTCTCTCACTCAGTCCCACTCTCTCTCTCTCACCCAGTCTCTCTCTCTCTCACCCAGTCCCTCACTCTCTCACCCAGTCCCTCACTCACACACCCAGTCCCTCACTCTCTCACCCAGTCCCTCTCTCTCTCTCACTCAGACCCTCTCTCTCTCTCTCTCACGCAGTCCCTCTCTCTCTCTCTCACCCAGTCCATCTCTCTCTCTCTCACCCTGATCCTCCCTGTCTCTCACCCAGTCCCTCTCTCGCTCTCTCTCACCCAATTTCTCTCTCACCATCTCACCCAATCCCCCCTCCCTCTCTCACCCAGTCTCTCTCTCTCACCCAGTCTCCCTCCATCTCTCACCGAGTCCCCTCTTTCTCTCTCTCTCTCTCTCACCAATTCTCTCTCTCTCTCTCTCACACAGTCTCTCTCTCTCTCACCCAGTCCCTCTCTCTCCCTCTCTCTGACCAATTCTCTCTCTCTCTCTCACACAGTCTCTCTCTCTCACACACAGTCCCTCTCTCTCTCTCACCCAGTCTCTCTCTCTCTCTCTCACCCAGTCTCTCTCCATCTCTCACCTGTTTCCCTCTCTCTCTCACCCAGTCCCTCTTTCTCTCTCACCAGTCCCTCACTCTCTCACGCAGTCCCTCTCTCTCTCTCTCTCACTCAGTCCCACTCTCTCTCTCTCTCACCCAGTCTCTCTCTCTCCCTCACCCAATCTCTCTCTCTCCCTCACCAGTCCCCCCTCTCTCTCTCACACACTCTCTCTCTCTCTCACCCTGTCTCTCTCTATCTCTCACCCAGTCCCTCTCTCTCTCACCCGGTCTCTCTCTCTCTCACCCAATCCCTCTCTCTCTCTCTCTCTCACCAATTCTCTCTCTCTCTCACACTGTCCCTCTCTCTCGCACCCAGTCCCTCTCTCTCTCTCTCTCTCACAATTCTCTCTCTCTCTCAAACAGTCTCTCTCTCTCTCTCACCCAGTCTCTCTCTCTCTCTGTCTCTCTCACCAATTCTCTCTCTCTCTCTCACACAGTCTCTCTCTCTCACACACAGTCCCTCTCTCTCTCTCACCCAGTCTCTCTCTCTCTCTCTCACCCAGTCCCTCTCTCTCTCTCACCCAGTCCCTCACTCTCTCACCCAGTCCCTCTCGCTCTCTCTCACTCAGTTCCTCTCTCTCTCTCTCTCACACAGTCCCTCTCTCTCACTCTCACCCAGTCCCTCTCTCTCTCTCACCCAGCTCCCTCTCTCTCTCCCATCAATTCTCTCTCTCTCTCTCGCACATTCCCCTCTCTCTCTCTCACCAATTCTTTCTCTCTACTCTCACACTGACTCACTCTCTCTCACCCAGTCCATCTCTCTCTCACACAGTCTCTCTCTCTCTCACCCAGTCTCTCTCCATCTCTCACCCAGTCCCGCTCTCTCTCTCTCACCCAGTCCCTCCCTCTCTCTCACGCACTCTCTCTCTCTCTCTCTCACCCAGTCTCTCTCCATCTCTCACCCAGTCCCTCTCTCTCTCTCACCCTGTCCCTCTCTCTCTCTCACCCTGTCCCTCCCTCTCTCTCACCCAGTCCCTCTCTCGCTCTCTCTCACCCAATTTCTCTCTCACCATCTCACCCAGTCCCCCCTCCTCTCTCACCCCAGTCTCTCTCTCTCACCCAGTCTCCTCCATCTCTCACCGAGTCCCTCTTTCTCTCTCTCTCTCTCTCACCAATTCTCTCTCTCTCTCACCCAGTCTCTCTCTCTCACCCAGTCCCTCTCTCTCTCACCCAGTACCTTCTCTCTCTCACCCATTCCCTCGCTCTCTCACCCAGTCCTCTCTCTCTCTCTCTCACCCAGTCCTCAGTCTCTCATCCAGTCCCTCTCTCTCTCTCTTACTCAGTCCCTCTCTTTCTCTCTCTCTCTCACCAATTGTCTCTCTCTCTCACCCTGTCCCTCCCTCTCTCTCACCCAATCCCTCTCTCGCTCTCTCTCAACCAATCTCTCTCTCTACATCTCACCCAATGCCCCCTCCCTCTCTCACCCAGTCTCTCTCTCTCACCCAGTCTCTCTCCATCTCTCACCCAGTCCCTCTCTCTCTCTCTCTCTCTCTCACCAATTCTCTCTCTCTCTCACCCAGTCTCTCTCTCCTCTCGCTCTCTCTCTCACCAATTCTCTCTCTCTCTCTCACACAGTCTCTCTCTCTCTCACCCAGTCCCTCTCTCTCTCTCTCACCCAGTCTCTCTCTCTCTCTCTCACCAATTCTCTCTCTCTCTCTCTCTCACCAATTCTCTCTCTCTCTCTCTCACACAGTCTCTCTCTCTCTCACCCAGTCCCTCTCTCTCCCTCTCTCTGACCAATTCTCTCTCTCTCTCACCCAGTCCCTCTCTCTCTCCCACCCATTCCCTCTCTCTCTCACCCAGTCCCTCTATCTCTCTCACCCAGTCCCTCTCTCTCTCACCCAGTCCCTCTCTCTCTCTCACCCAGTCCCTCTCTCTCTCTCTCACCCAGTCTCTCTCTCTCTCTCACCCAATCCCTCTCTCTCTCTCTCACGCAGTCTCTCTCTCTGTCTCACCCAGTCCCTCTCTCGCTCTCTCACCCAGTCTCTCTCTCTCTCTCACCCAAATCCCTCTCTCTCTCTCTCACCCAGTCTCTCTCTCTCTCTCACCCAATCCCTCTCTCTCTCTCTCACGCAGTCTCTCTCTCTGTCTCACCCAGTCCCTCTCTCGCTCTCTCACCCAGTCTCTCTCTCTCTCTCACCCAATCCCTCTCTCTCTCTCTCACCCAGTCTCTCTCTCTCTCTCACCCAATCCCTCTCTCTCTCTCTCACGCAGTCTCTCTCTCTGTCTCACCCAGTCCCTCTCTCGCTCTCTCACCCAGTCTCTCTCTCTCTCTCACCCAATCCCTCTCTCTCTCTCTCACCCAATCTCTCTCTCTGTCTCACCCAGTCCCCCCTCTCTCTCTCACACACTCTCTCTCCTCACTCAAACTGTCTCGCTCCATCTCTCACCCAGTCCCTCTCCCTCACACCCAGTCCCTCTCTCTGTCTATCACCCAGTCCCCTCATCTCTCTCTCTCTCTCATCCAGTCCCCCCTTCTCTCTCTCTCTCACCCAGTCTCTCTCTCTCTCTCATCCAGTCCCTCTCTCTCTCACCAAGTCCCTCTCTCTCTCTCTCTCTCACCAATTCTCTCTCTCTCACACTGTCCCTCTCTCTCGCACCCAGTCCCTCTCTCTCTCTCTCTCTCTCTCTCACCAATTCTCTCTCTCTCTCACCCAGTCCTTCTCTCTCTCTCACACAGTCTCTCTCTCTCTCTCTCTCACCAATTCTCTCTCTCTCTCACACAATCTCGCCTCTCTCTCACCCAGTCTCTCTCTCCCTCTCTCTCACCCAGTCCCTCTCTCTCTCTCTCACCCAGTCCACTCTCTCTCTCTCTCACCCAGTCCCTCTCTCTCTCTCTCACCCAGTCCCTCTCTCTCTCTCTCACCCTGTCCCTCCCTCTCTCTCACCCAGTCCCTCTCTCGCTCTCTCTCACCATTCTCTCTCTCTCTCACCCAGTCTCTCCCCATCTCTCACCCAGTCCCTCTCTCTCTCATCCAGTCCTTCTCCCTCTAACCCAGTCCCTCTCTCTGTCTATCACCCAGTCCCCTCATCTCTCTCTCTCTCTCATCCAGTCCCCCCTTCTCTCTCTCTCTCACCCAGTCTCTCTCTCTCTCTCACCCAGTCTCTCTCTCTCTCTCTCACACAATCCCTCTCTCTCTCTCACCCACACTCTCTTTCTCTCACCTTGTCTCTCTCTCTCTCTCACCCAATCCCTCTCTCTCTCTCTCACCCAGTCCCTCTCTCTCTCTCTCACCCAGTCCCTCTCTCTCTCTCACCCATTCCCTCTCTCGCTCTCTCTCACCCAGTCTCTCTCTCTCCCTCACCCAATCTCTCTCTCTCCCTCTCACCCAGTCCCCCCTCTCTCTCTCACACACTCTCTCTCTCTCTCACCCTGTCTCTCTCCATCTCTCACCCAGTCCCTCTCTCTCTCACCCAGTCTCTCTCTCTCTCACCCAGTCTCTCTCTCTCTCACCCAATCCCTCTCTCTCTCTCTCTCCTCTCTCACCAATTCTCTCTCTCTCTCACACTGTCCCTCTCTCTCGCACCCAATCCCTCTCTCTCTCTCTCTCTCACCAATTCTCTCTCTCTCTCACCCAGTCTCTCTCTCTCTCTGTCTCTCTCACCAATTCTCTCTCTCTCTCTCACACAGTCTCTCTCTCTCACACACAGTCCCTCTCTCTCTCTCACCCAGTCTCTCTCTCTCTCTCACCCAGTCTCTCTCCATCTCTCACCCAATCACTCTCTCTCTCTCTCACCAATCACTCTCTCTCTCTCTCACCCAGTCCCTCTCTCTCTCACCCAGTCCCTCTCTCTCTCTCACCCAGTCCCTCACTCTCTCACCCAGTCCCTCTCTCTCTCTCTCACTCAGTCCCACTCTCTCTCTCACCCAGTCTCTCTCTCTCTCTCACCCAGTCCCTCACTCTCTCACCCAGTCCCTCTCTCTCTCCTCACCCAGTCCCTCACTCACTCACCCAGTCCCTCACTCTCTCACCCAGTCCCCACTCTCTCTCTCTCACTCAGACCCTCTCTCTCTCTCTCTCTCACACAGTCCCTCTCTCTCTCTCTCACCCAGTCCATCTCTCTCTCTCTCACCCTGTCCCTCCCTGTCTCTCACCCAGTCCCCTCTCTCGCTCTCTCTCACCCAATTTCTCTCTCACCATCTCACCCAATCCCCCTCCCTCTCTCACCCAGTCTCTCTCTCTCACCCAGTCTCCCTCCATCTCTCACCGAGTCCCTCTTTCTCTCTCTCTCTCTCTCACCAATTCTCTCTCTCTCTCACCCAGTCTCTCTCTCTCGCTTTCTCTCTCACCAATTCTCTCTCTCTCTCTCACACAGTCTCTCTCTCTCTCACCCAGTCCCTCTCTCTCCCTCTCTCTGACCAATTCTCTCTCTCTCTCTCACACAGTCTCTCTCTCTCACACACAGTCCCTCTCTCTCTCTCACCCAGTCTCTCTCTCTCTCTCTCACCCATTCTCTCTCCATCTCTCACCCGTTCCCTCTCTCTCTCACCCAGTCCCTCTTTCTCTCTCACCCAGTCCCTCACTCTCTCACGCAGTCCCTCTCTCTCTCTCTCTCACTCAGTCCACTCTCTCTCTCTCTCACCCAGTCTCTCTCTCTCCCTCACCCAATCTCTCTCTCTCCCTCACCCAGTCCCCCTCTCTCTCTCACACACTCTCTCTCTCTCTCACCCTGTCTCTCTCTATCTCTCACCCAGTCCCTCTCTCTCTCACCCAGTCTCTCTCTCTCTCACCCAATCCCTCTCTCTCTCTCTCTCTCTCACCAATTCTCTCTCTCTCTCACACTGTCCCTCTCTCTCGCACCCAGTCCCTCTCTCTCTCTCTCTCTCACCAATTCTCTCTCTCTCTCAAACAGTCTCTCTCTCTCTCTCACCCAGTCTCTCTCTCTCTCTGTCTCTCTCACCAATTCTCTCTCTCTCTCTCACACAGTCTCTCTCTCTCACACACAGTCCCTCTCTCTCTCTCACCCAGTCTCTCTCTCTCTCTCTCACCCAGTCCCTCTCTCTCTCTTCACCCAGTGCCTCACTCTCTCACCCAGTCCCTCTCTCTCTCTCTCACTCAGTCCCACTCTCTCTCTCTCTCTCACACAGTCCCTCTCTCCCTCTCTCTCACCCAATCCCTCTCTCTCTCTCTCACCCAGTCCCTCTCTCTCTCTCTCACTCAGACCCTCTCTCTCTCTCTCTCACACAGTCCCTCTCTCCCTCTCTCTCACCAGTCCCTCTCTCTCTCTCTCACCCAGTCCATCTCTCTCACCCTGTCCCTCTCTCTCTCTCTCACCCTGTCCCTCCCTGTCTCTCACCCAGTCCCTCTCTCGCTCTCTCTCACCCAATTTCTCTCTCACCATCTCACCCAATCCCCCCCTCCCTCTCTCACCCAGTCTCTCTCTCTCACCCAGTCTCCCTCCATCTCTCACCGAGTCCCTCTTTCTCTCTCTCTCTCTCTCACCAATTCTCTCTCTCTCTCACCCAGTCTCTCTCTCTCGCTTTCTCTCTCACCAATTCTCTCTCTCTCTCTCACACAGTCTCTCTCTCTCTCACCCAGTCCCTCTCTCTCCCTCTCTCTGACCAATTCTCTCTCTCTCTCTCACACAGTCTCTCTCTCTCACACACAGTCCCTCTCTCTCTCTCACCATGTCTCTCTCTCTCTCTCTCACCCAGTCTCTCTCCATCTCTCACCCGTTCCCTCTCTCTCTCACCCAGTCCCTCTTTCTCTCTCACCCAGTCCCTCACTCTCTCACGCAGTCCCTCTCTCTCTCTCTCTCACTCAGTCCCACTCTCTCTCTCTCTCACCCAGTCTCTCTCTCTCCCTCACCCAATCTCTCTCTCACCTCATCCAGTCCCCCCTCTCTCTCTCACACACTCTCTCTCTCTCTCACCCTGTCTCTCTCTATCTCTCACCCAGTCCCTCTCTCTCTCACCCAGTCTCTCTCTCTCTCACCCAATCCCTCTCTCTCTCTCTCTCTCTCACCAATTCTCTCTCTCTCACACACTGTCCCTCTCTCTCGTACCCAGTCCCTCTCTCTCTCTCTCTCTCTCACCAATTCTCTCTCTCTCTCACACAGTCTCTCTCTCTCTCTCACCCAGTCTCTCTCTCTCTCTGTCTCTCTCACCAATTCTCTCTCTCTCTCTCACACAGTCCTCTCTCTCTCACACACAGTCCCTCTCTCTCTCTCACCCAGTCTCTCTCTCTCTCTCTCACCCAGTCCCTCTCTCTCTCTCACCCAGTCCCTCACTCTCTCACCCAGTCCCTCTCTCTCTCTCTCACTCAGTCCCACTCTCTCTCTCTCTCTCACACAGTCCCTCTCTCCCTCTCTCTCACCCAGTCCCTCTCTCTCTCTCTCACCCCAGTCCCTCTCTCTCTCTCTCACTCAGACACTCTCTCTCTCTCTCTCACAGTCCCTCTCTCCCTCTCTCTCACCCAGTCCCTCTCTCTCTCTCTCACCCAGTCCATCTCTCTCACCCTGTCCCTCTCTCTCTCTCTCACCCTGTCCCTCCCTGTCTCTCACCCAGTCCCTCTCTCGCTCTCTCTCACCCAATTTCTCTCTCACCATCTCACCCAATCCCCCCCTCCCTCTCTCACCCAGTCTCTCTCTCTCACCCAGTCTCCCTCCATCTCTCACCGAGTCCCTCTTCCTCTCTCTCTCTCTCTCACCAATTCTCTCTCTCTCTCACCCAGTCTCTCTCTCTCGCTTTCTCTCTCACCAATTCTCTCTCTCTCTCTCACACACAGTCTCTCTCTCTCTCACCCAGTCCCTCTCTCTCCCTCTCTCTGACCAATTCTCTCTCTCTCTCTCACACAGTCTCTCTCTCTCACACACAGTCCCTCTCTCTCTCTCACCCAGTCCCTCTCTCTCTCTCTCACTCAGTCCCAATCTCTCTCTCTCTCACCCAGTCCCTCTCTCTCACTCTCACCCAGTCCCTCTCTCTCTCTCACCCAGTCCCTCTCTCTCTCTCACCAATTCTCTCTCTCTCTCTCGCACAGTCCCCCCCTCTCTCTCTCTCTCACCAATTCTTTCTCTCTCTCTCACACTGACTCACTCTCTCTCACCCAGTCCATCTCTCTCCCTCACACAGTCTCTCTCTCTCTCTCTCACACAGTCTCTCTCTCTCTCACCCAGTCTCTCTCCATCTCTCACCCAGTCCCGCTCTCTCTCTCTCACCCAGTCCCTCCCTCTCTCTCACTCAGTCTCTCTCTCTCTCTCACCCAGTCTCACTCCATCTCTCACCCAGTCCCTCTCTCTCTCTCTCACCCAGTCGCTCTCTCTCTCACCCAGTCCCTCTCTCTCTGTCACCCAGTCCCTCACTCACTCACCCAGTCCCTCACTCTCTCACCCAGTCCCTCTCCTCTCTCTCTAACCCAGTCTCTCTCTCTCTCTCACCCAGTCTCTCTCTCTCTCACCCAATTTCACTCTCTCTCTCTCTCTCATCCAGTCCCCTCATCTCTCTCTCTCACCAGTCACTCTCTCTCTGTCACCCAGTCCCTCTCTCTCTCTCACCCAGTCCCTCTCTTTCTCTCTCTCTCTCACCAACTCTCTCTCTCTCTCTCACCCAGTCTCTCTCTCTCTCTCTCACCCAGTCTCTCTCTCTCTCTCTCTCACCCAGTCTCTCTCTCTCTCTCACCCAGTCTCTCTTTCTCTCTCACCCAGTCTCTCTCCATCTCTCACCCAGTCCCTCTCTCTCTCTCTCACCCAGTCCCTCTCTCTTTCTCACCCAGTCCCCCTCTCTCTCTCTCTCTCACCAATTCTCTCTCTCTCTCTCGCACAGTCCCCCCTCTCTCTCTCACCAATTCTTTCTCTCTCTCTCACACTGACTCACTCTCTCTCACCCATCCCTCTCTCTCTCTCTCACACAGTCTCTCTCTCTCTCTCACCAAGTCCCTCTCTCTCTCTCTCTCTCACCAATTCTCTCTCTCTCACACTGTCCCTCTCTCTCGCACCCAGTCCTCTCTCTCTCTCTCTCTCTCTCACCAATTCTCTCTCTCTCTCACCCAGTCCTTCACTCTCTCTCACCCAGTCCCTCTCTCTCTCTCACCCAGTCCCTCTCTCTCTCTCTCACCCAGTCTCTCTCTCTCTCTCACCCAATCCCTCTCTCTCTCTCTCACGCAGTCTCTCTCTCTGTCTCACCCAGTCCCTCTCTCGCTCTCTCACCCAGTCTCTCTCTCTCTCTCACCCAATCCCTCTCTCTCTCTCTCACCCAGTCTCTCTCTCTCTCTCACCCAATCCCTCTCTCTCTCTCTCACGCAGTCTCTCTCTCTGTCTCACCCAGTCCCTCTCTCGCTCTCTCACCCAGTCTCTCTCTCTCTCTCACCCAATCCCTCTCTCTCTCTCACCCAATCTCTCTCTCTGTCTCACCCAGTCCCCCCTCTCTCTCTCACACACTCTCTCTCTCACTCAAAACTGTCTCGCTCCATCTCTCACCCAGTCCCTCTCCCTCACACCCAGTCCCTCTCTCTGTCTATCACCCAGTCCCCTCATCTCTCTCTCTCTCTCATCCAGTCCCCCCTTCTCTCTCTCTCTCACCCAGTCTCTCTCTCTCTCTCACACAGTCTCTCTCTCTCTCTCACCAAGTCCCTCTCTCTCTCTCTCTCTCACCAATTCTCTCTCTCTCACACTGTCCCTCTCTCTCGCACCCAGTCCCTCTCTCTCTCTCTCTCTCTCTCTCACCAATTCTCTCTCTCTCTCACCCAGTCCTTCTCTCTCTCTCACACAGTCCCTCTCTCTCTCTCTCTCACCAATTCTCTCTCTCTCTCAAAACAATCTCGCTCTCTCTCACCCAGTCTCTCTCTTCCCTCTCTCTCACCCAGTCCCTCTCTCTCTCTCTCACCCAGTCCCACTCTCTCTCTCTCTCACCCAGTCCCTCTCTCTCTCTCTCACCCAGTCCCTCTCTCTCTCTCTCACCCTGTCCCTCCCTCTCTCTCACCCAGTCCCTCTCTCGCTCTCTCTCACCCATTCTCTCTCTCTCTCACCCAGTCTCTCCCCATCTCTCACCCAGTCCCTCTCTCTCTCATCCAGTCCTTCTCCCTCTAACCCAGTCCCTCTCTCTGTCTATCACCCAGTCCCCTCATCTCTCTCTCTCTCTCATCCAGTCCCCCCCTTCTCTCTCTCTCTCACCCAGTCTCTCTCTCTCTCTCACCCAGTCTCTCTCTCTCTCTCTCACACAATCCCTCTCTCTCTCTCACCCACACTCTCTTTCTCTCACCTTGTCTCTCTCTCTCTCTCACCCAATCCCTCTCTCTCTCTCTCACCCAGTCCCTCTCTCTCTCTCACCCATTCCCTCTCTCGCTCTCTCTCACACAGTCTCTCTCTCTCCCTCACCCAATCTCTCTCTCTCCCTCTCACCCAGTCCCCCCTCTCTCTCTCACACACTCTCTCTCTCTCTCACCCTGTCTCTCTCCATCTCTCACCCAGTCCCTCTCTCTCTCACCCAGTCTCTCTCTCTCACCCAGTCTCTCTCTCTCTCACCCAATCCCTCTCTCTCTCTCTCTCTCTCTCATCAATTCTCTCTCTCTCTCACACTGTCCCTCTCTCTCGCACCCAATCCCTCTCTCTCTCTCTCACCAATTCTCTCTCTCTCTCACCCAGTCTCTCTCTCTCTCTGTCTCTCTCACCAATTCTCTCTCTCTCTCACACAGTCTCTCTCTCTCACACACAGTCCCTCTCTCTCTCTCACCCAGTCTCTCTCTCTCTCCATCCCAGTCTCTCTCCATCTCTCACCCAATCACTCTCTCTCTCTCTCACCCAATCACTCTCTCTCTCTCTCACCCAGTCCCCTCTCTCTCTCTCTCACCCAGTCCCTCTCTCTCTCTCACCCAGTCCCTCACTCTCTCACCCAGTCCCTCTCTCTCTCTCTCACTCAGTCCCACTCTCACTCTCACACCAGTCTCTCTCTCTCTCTCACCCAGTCCCTCACTCTCTCACCCAGTCCCTCTCTCTCTCTCACCCAGTCCCTCACTCACTCACCCAGTCCCTCACTCTCTCACCCAGTCCCACTCTCTCTCTCTCACTCAGACCCTCTCTCTCTCTCTCTCTCACCCAGTCCATCTCTCTCTCTCTCACCCTGTCCCTCCCTGTCTCTCACCCAGTCCCTCTCTCGCTCTCTCTCACCCAATTTCTCTCTCACCATCTCACCCAATCCCCCCTCCCTCTCTCACCCAGTCTCTCTCTCTCACCCAGTCTCCCTCCATCTCTCACCGAGTCCCTCTTTCTCTCTCTCTCTCTCACCAATTCTCTCTCTCTCCCTCCCAGTCTCTCTCTCTCGCTTTCTCTCTCACCAATTCTCTCTCTCTCTCTCACACAGTCTCTCTCTCTCTCACCCAGTCCCTCTCTCTCCCTCTCTCTGACCAATTCTCTCTCTCTCTCTCACACAGTCTCTCTCTCTCTCACACACAGTCCCTCTCTCTCTCTCACCCAGTCTCTCTCTCTCTCTCTCACCCATTCTCTCTCCATCTCTCACCCGTTCCCTCTCTCTCTCACCCAGTCCCTCTTTCTCTCTCACCCAGTCCCTCACTCTCTCACGCAGTCCCTCTCTCTCTCTCTCTCACTCAGTCCCACTCTCTCTCTCTCTCACCCAGTCTCTCTCTCTCCCTCACCCAATCTCTCTCTCTCCCTCACCCAGTCCCCCCTCTCTCTCTCACACACTCTCTCTCTCTCTCACCCTGTCTCTCTCTATCTCCTCACCAAGTACCTCTCTCTCTCACCCAGTCTCTCTCTCTCTCACCCAATCCCACTCTCTCTCTCTCTCTCTCACCAATTCTCTCTCTCTCTCACACTGTCCCCTCTCTCTCGCACCCAGTCCCTCTCTCTCTCTCTCTCTCACCAATTCTCTCTCTCTCTCAAACAGTCTCTCTCTCTCTCTCACCCAGTCTCTCTCTCTCTCTGTCTCTCTCACCAATTCTCTCTCTCTCTCTCACACAGTCTCTCTCTCTCAGACACAGTCCCTCTCTCTCTCTCACCCAGTCTCTCTCTCTCTCTCTCACCCAGTCCCTCTCTCTCTCTCACCCAGTCCCTCACTCTCTCACCCAGTCCCTCTCTCTCTCTCTCACTCAGTCCCACTCTCTCTCTCTCTCTCACACAGTCCCTCTCTCCCTCTCTCTCACCCAATCCCTCTCTCTCTCTCTCACCCAGTCCCTCTCTCTCTCTCTCACTCAGACCCTCTCTCTCTCTCTCTCACACAGTCCCTCTCTCCCTCTCTCTCACCCAGTCCCTCTCTCTCTCTCTCACCCAGTCCATCTCTCTCACCCTGTCCCCTCTCTCTCTCTCTCACCCTGTCCCTCCCTGTCTCTCACCCAGTCCCTCTCTCGCTCTCTCTCACCCAATTTCTCTCTCACCATCTCACCCAATCCCCCCTCCCTCTCTCACCCAGTCTCCCTCCATCTCTCACCGAGTCCCTCTTTCTCTCTCTCTCTCTCTCACCAATTCTCTCTCTCTCTCACCCAGTCTCTCTCTCTCTCCGCTTTCTCTCTCACCAATTCTCTCTCTCTCTCTCACACAGTCTCTCTCTCTCTCACCCAGTCCCTCTCTCTCTCCCTCTCTCTGACCAATTCTCTCTCTCTCTCTCACACAGTCTCTCTCTCTCACACACAGTCCCTCTCTCTCTCTCACCCAGTCCTCTCTCTCTCTCTCTCACCCAGTCTCTCTCCATCTCTCACCCGTTCCCTCTCTCTCTCACCCAGTCCCTCTTTCTCTCTCACCCAGTCCCTCACTCTCTCACGCAGTCCCTCTCTCTCTCTCTCTCACTCAGTCCCACTCTCTCTCTCTCTCACCCAGTCTCTCTCTCTCCCTCACCCAATCTCTCTCTCACCCTCATCCAGTCCCCCCTCTCTCTCTCACACACTCTCTCTCTCTCTCACCCTGTCTCTCTCTATCTCTCACCCAGTCCCTCTCTCTCTCACCCAGTCTCTCTCTCCTCTCACCCAATCCTCTCTCTCTCTCTCTCTCTCACCAATTCTCTCTCTCTCTCACACTGTCCCTCTCTCTCGTACCCAGTCCCTCTCTCTCTCTCTCTCTCTCACCAATTCTCTCTCTCTCTCACACAGTCTCTCTCTCTCTCTCACCCAGTCTCTCTCTCTCTCTGTCTCTCTCACCAATTCTCTCTCTCTCTCACACAGTCTCTCTCTCTCACACACAGTCCCTCTCTCTCTCTCACCCAGTCTCTCTCTCTCTCTCTCACCCAGTCCCTCTCTCTCTCTCACCCAGTCCCTCACTCTCTCACCCAGTCCCTCTCTCTCTCTCTCACTCAGTCCCACTCTCTCTCTCTCTCTCACACAGTCCCTCTCTCCCTCTCTCTCACCCAGTCCCTCTCTCTCTCTCTCACTCAGTCCCTCTCTCTCTCTCTCACTCAGACACTCTCTCTCTCTCTCTCACAGTCCCTCTCTCCCTCTCTCTCACCCAGTCCCTCTCTCTCTCTCTCACCCAGTCCATCTCTCTCACCTGTCCCTCTCTCTCTCTCTCACCCTGTCCCTCCCTGTCTCTCACCCAGTCCCTCTCTCGCTCTCTCTCACCCAATTTCTCTCTCACCATCTCACCCAATCCCCCCTCCCTCTCTCACCCAGTCTCTCTCTCTCACCCAGTCTCCCTCCATCTCTCACCGAGTCCCTCTTCCTCTCTCTCTCTCTCTCACCAATTCTCTCTCTCTCTCACCCAGTCTCTCTCTCTCGCTTTCTCTCTCACCAATTCTCTCTCTCTCACACACAGTCTCTCTCTCTCTCACCCAGTCCCTCTCTCTCCCTCTCTCTGACCAATTCTCTCTCTCTCTCTCACACAGTCCTCTCTCTCTCACACACAGTCCCTCTCTCTCTCTCACCCAGTCCCTCTCTCTCTCTCTCACTCAGTCCCACTCTCTCTCTCTCTCACCCAGTCCCTCTCTCTCACTCTCACCCAGTCCCTCTCTCTCTCTCACCCAGTCCCTCTCTCTCTCTCACCAATTCTCTCTCTCTCTCTCGCACAGTCCCCCCCCTCTCTCTCTCTCTCACCAATTCTTTCTCTCTCTCTCACACTGACTCACTCTCTCTCACCCAGTCCATCTCTCTCTCTCACACAGTCTCTCTCTCTCTCACCCAGTCTCTCTCCATCTCTCACCCAGTCCCGCTCTCTCTCTCTCACCCAGTCCCTCCCTCTCTCTCACTCAGTCTCTCTCTCTCTCTCACCCAGTCTCACTCCATCTCTCACCCAGTCCCTCTCTCTCTCTCTCACCCAGTCCCTCTCTCTCTCACCCAGTCCCTCTCTCTCTCTCACCAGTCCCTCACTCACTCACACCAGTCCCTCACTCTCTCACCCAGTCCCTCTCTCTCTCTCTAACCCAGTCTCTCTCTCTCTCTCACCCAGTCTCTCTCTCTCTCACCCAATTTCACTCTCTCTCTCTCTCTCATCCAGTCCCCTCATCTCTCTCTCTCACCCAGTCACTCTCTCTCTGTCACCCAGTCCCTCTCTCTCTCTCACCCAGTCCCTCTCTTTCTCTCTCTCTCTCACCAACTCTCTCTCTCTCTCTCACCCAGTCTCTCTCTCTCTCTCTCACCCAGTCTCTCTCTCTCTCTCTCACCCAGTCTCTCTCTCTCTCTCACCAGTCTCTCTTTCTCTCTCACCCAGTCTCTCTCCATCTCTCACCCAGTCCCCCTCTCTCTCTCTCTCTCACCAATTCTCTCTCTCTCTCTCGCACAGTCCCCCTCTCTCTCTCACCAATTCTTTCTCTCTCTCTCACACTGACTCACTCTCTCTCACCCATCCCTCTCTCTCTCTCTCTCACACAGTCTCTCTCTCTCTCTCACCAAGTCCCTCTCTCTCTCACCAATTCTCTCTCTCTCTCACACTGTCCCTCTCTCTCGCACCCAGTCCCTCTCTCTCTCTCTCTCTCTCTCACCAATTCTCTCTCTCTCTCACACCCAGTCCTTCACTCTCTCTCACACAGTCTCTCTCTCTCTCTCTCACCAATTCTCTCTCTCTCTCACACAGTCTCGCTCTCTCTCACCCAGTCTCTCTCTCCCTCTCTCTCACCCAGTCCCTCTCTCTCTCTCTCACCCAGTCCCACTCTCTCTCTCTCTCTCACCCAGTCCCTCTCTCTCTCTCTCACCCAGTCCCTCTCTCTCTCTCTCACCCTGTCCCTCCCTCTCTCTCACCCAGTCCCTCTCTCGCTCTCTCTCACCCATTCTCTCTCTCTCTCACCCAGTCTCTCCCTATCTCTCACCCAGTCCCTCTCTCTCTCATCCAGTCCTTCTCCCTCTCACCCAGGTCCCTCTCTCTGTCTATCACCCAGTCCCCTCATCTCTCTCTCTCTCTCATCCAGTCCCCCCCTTCTCTCTCTCTCTCACCCAGTCTCTCTCTCTCTCTCACCACAGTCTCTCTCTCTCTCTCTCACACAATCCCTCTCTCTCTCTCACCCACACTCTCTTTCTCTCACCTTGTCTCTCTCTCTCTCTCACCCAATCCTCTCTCTCTCTCTCACCCAGTCCCTCTCTCTCTCTCACCCATTCCCTCTCCTCGCTCTCTCTCACCCAGTCTCTCTCTCTCCCTCACCCAATCTCTCTCTCTCCCTCTCACCCAGTCCCCCCTCTCTCTCTCACACTCTCTCTCTCTCTCTCACCCTGTCTCTCTCCATCTCTCACCAGTCCCTCTCTCTCTCACCCAGTCTCTCTCTCTCTCACCCAATCCCTCTCTCTCTCTCTCTCTCTCTCTCACCAATTCTC
This sequence comes from Isurus oxyrinchus, assembly GCA_026770705.1. Classification (NCBI taxonomy): domain Eukaryota; kingdom Metazoa; phylum Chordata; class Chondrichthyes; order Lamniformes; family Lamnidae; genus Isurus; species Isurus oxyrinchus. The sequence continues at coordinate 12,013 of JANJGN010003464.1, read as the reverse complement.
TCTCTCTCTCACACTGTCCCTCTCTCTCGCACACATTCCCACTCTCTCTCTCTCTCTCACCAATTCTCTCTCTCTCTCACACAGACTCTCTCTCTCTCTCACCCAGTCTCTCTCTCTCTCTGTCTCTCTCACCAATTCTCTCTCTCTCTCTCACACAGTCTCTCTCTCTCACACACAGTCCCTCTCTCTCTCTCACCCAGTCTCTCTCTCTCTCACCCAGTCCCTCTCCCTCACACCCAATCACTCTCTCTCTCTCTCACCCAATCACCTCTCTCTCTCTCTCACCCAGTCCCTCTCTCTCTCTCTCACCCAGTGCCTCTCTCTCTCTCACCCAGTCCCTCACTCTCTCACCAAGTCCCTCTCTCTCTCTCTCACTCAGTCCCACTCTCTCTCTCTCACCCAGTCTCTCTCTCTCTCTCACAGTCCCTCACTCTCTCACCCAGTCCCTCTCTCTCTCACCCAGTCCCTCACTCACTCACCCATTCCCTCACTCTCTCACCCAGTCCCTCTCTCTCTCTCTCACTCAGACCCTCTCTCTCTCTCTCTCACACAGTCCCTCTCTCTCTCTCTCACCCAGTCCATCTCTCTCTCTCTCTCACCCAGTCCATCTCTCTCACCCTGTCCCTCTCTCTCTCTCTCACCCTGTCCCTACCTCTCTCTCACCCAGTCCCTCTCTCGCTCTCTCTCACCCAATTTCTCTCTCACCATCTCACCCAATCCCCCCTCCCTCTCTCAGTCCCTCTCTCTCTCTCTCACCAGTCCCTCTCTCTTTCTCACCCAGTCCCCCTCTCTCTCTCTCTCTCACCAATTCTCTCTCTCTCTCTCGCACAGTCCCCCTCTCTCTCTCACCAATTCTTTCTCTCTCTCTCACACTGACTCACTCTCTCTCACCCATCCCTCTCTCTCTCTCTCACACAGTCTCTCTCTCTCTCCCCTCTCTCTCTCTCTCTCTCACCAATTCTCTCTCTCTCACACTGTCCCTCTCTCTCGCACCCAGTCCCTCTCTCTCTCTCTCTCTCTCTCACCAATTCTCTCTCTCTCTCACCCAGTCCTTCACTCTCTCTCACCCAGTCCCTCTCTCTCTCTCACCCAGTCCCTCTCTCTCTCTCTCACCCAGTCTCTCTCTCTCTCTCACCCAATCCCTCTCTCTCTCTCTCACGCAGTCTCTCTCTCTGTCTCACCCAGTCCCTCTCTCGCTCTCTCACCCAGTCTCTCTCTCTCTCTCACCCAATCCCTCTCTCTCTCTCTCACCCAGTCTCTCTCTCTCTCTCACCCAATCCCTCTCTCTCTCTCTCACGCAGTCTCTCTCTCTGTCTCACCCAGTCCCTCTCTCGCTCTCTCACCCAGTCTCTCTCTCTCTCTCACCCAATCCCTCTCTCTCTCTCTCACCCAATCTCTCTCTCTGTCTCACCCAGTCCCCCCTCTCTCTCTCACACACTCTCTCTCTCACTCAAACTGTCTCGCTCCATCTCTCACCCAGTCCCTCTCCCTCACACCCAGTCCCTCTCTCTGTCTATCACCCAGTCCCCTCATCTCTCTCTCTCTCTCATCCAGTCCCCCCTTCTCTCTCTCTCTCACCCAGTCTCTCTCTCTCTCTCACACAGTCTCTCTCTCTCTCTCACCAAGTCCCTCTCTCTCTCTCTCTCTCACCAATTCTCTCTCTCTCACACTGTCCCTCTCTCTCGCACCCAGTCCCTCTCTCTCTCTCTCTCTCTCTCTCACCAATTCTCTCTCTCTCTCACCCAGTCCTTCTCTCTCTCTCACACAGTCCCTCTCTCTCTCTCTCTCACCAATTCTCTCTCTCTCTCAAACAATCTCGCTCTCTCTCACCCAGTCTCTCTCTCCCTCTCTCTCACCCAGTCCCTCTCTCTCTCTCTCACCCAGTCCCACTCTCTCTCTCTCTCACCCAGTCCCTCTCTCTCTCTCTCACCCAGTCCCTCTCTCTCTCTCTCACCCTGTCCCTCCCTCTCTCTCACCCAGTCCCTCTCTCGCTCTCTCTCACCCATTCTCTCTCTCTCTCACCCAGTCTCTCCCCATCTCTCACCCAGTCCCTCTCTCTCTCATCCAGTCCTTCTCCCTCTAACCCAGTCCCTCTCTCTGTCTATCACCCAGTCCCCTCATCTCTCTCTCTCTCTCATCCAGTCCCCCCTTCTCTCTCTCTCTCACCCAGTCTCTCTCTCTCTCTCACCCAGTCTCTCTCTCTCTCTCTCACACAATCCCTCTCTCTCTCTCACCCACACTCTCTTTCTCTCACCTTGTCTCTCTCTCTCTCTCACCCAATCCCTCTCTCTCTCTCTCACCCAGTCCCTCTCTCTCTCTCACCCATTCCCTCTCTCGCTCTCTCTCTCACACAGTCTCTCTCTCTCCCTCACCCAATCTCTCTCTCTCCCTCTCACCCAGTCCCCCCTCTCTCTCTCACACACTCTCTCTCTCTCTCACCCTGTCTCTCTCCATCTCTCACCCAGTCCCTCTCTCTCTCACCCAGTCTCTCTCTCTCTCACCCAGTCTCTCTCTCTCTCACCCAATCCCTCTCTCTCTCTCTCTCTCTCTCATCAATTCTCTCTCTCTCTCACACTGTCCCTCTCTCTCGCACCCAATCCCTCTCTCTCTCTCTCACCAATTCTCTCTCTCTCTCACCCAGTCTCTCTCTCTCTCTGTCTCTCTCACCAATTCTCTCTCTCTCTCACACAGTCTCTCTCTCTCACACACAGTCCCTCTCTCTCTCTCACCCAGTCTCTCTCTCTCTCCATCCCAGTCTCTCTCCATCTCTCACCCAATCACTCTCTCTCTCTCTCACCCAATCACTCTCTCTCTCTCTCACCCAGTCCCTCTCTCTCTCTCTCACCCAGTCCCTCTCTCTCTCTCACCCAGTCCCTCACTCTCTCACCCAGTCCCTCTCTCTCTCTCTCACTCAGTCCCACTCTCTCTCTCACCCAGTCTCTCTCTCTCTCTCACCCAGTCCCTCACTCTCTCACCCAGTCCCTCTCTCTCTCTCACCCAGTCCCTCACTCACTCACCCAGTCCCTCACTCTCTCACCCAGTCCCACTCTCTCTCTCTCACTCAGACCCTCTCTCTCTCTCTCTCTCACCCAGTCCATCTCTCTCTCTCTCACCCTGTCCCTCCCTGTCTCTCACCCAGTCCCTCTCTCGCTCTCTCTCACCCAATTTCTCTCTCACCATCTCACCCAATCCCCCCTCCCTCTCTCACCCAGTCTCTCTCTCTCACCCAGTCTCCCTCCATCTCTCACCGAGTCCCTCTTTCTCTCTCTCTCTCTCTCACCAATTCTCTCTCTCTCCCTCCCAGTCTCTCTCTCTCGCTTTCTCTCTCACCAATTCTCTCTCTCTCTCTCACACAGTCTCTCTCTCTCTCACCCAGTCCCTCTCTCTCCCTCTCTCTGACCAATTCTCTCTCTCTCTCTCACACAGTCTCTCTCTCTCACACACAGTCCCTCTCTCTCTCTCACCCAGTCTCTCTCTCTCTCTCTCACCCATTCTCTCTCCATCTCTCACCCGTTCCCTCTCTCTCTCACCCAGTCCCTCTTTCTCTCTCACCCAGTCCCTCACTCTCTCACGCAGTCCCTCTCTCTCTCTCTCTCACTCAGTCCCACTCTCTCTCTCTCTCACCCAGTCTCTCTCTCTCCCTCACCCAATCTCTCTCTCTCCCTCACCCAGTCCCCCCTCTCTCTCTCACACACTCTCTCTCTCTCTCACCCTGTCTCTCTCTATCTCTCACCAAGTACCTCTCTCTCTCACCCAGTCTCTCTCTCTCTCACCCAATCCCACTCTCTCTCTCTCTCTCTCACCAATTCTCTCTCTCTCTCACACTGTCCCTCTCTCTCGCACCCAGTCCCTCTCTCTCTCTCTCTCTCACCAATTCTCTCTCTCTCTCAAACAGTCTCTCTCTCTCTCTCACCCAGTCTCTCTCTCTCTCTGTCTCTCTCACCAATTCTCTCTCTCTCTCTCACACAGTCTCTCTCTCTCAGACACAGTCCCTCTCTCTCTCTCACCCAGTCTCTCTCTCTCTCTCTCACCCAGTCCCTCTCTCTCTCTCACCCAGTCCCTCACTCTCTCACCCAGTCCCTCTCTCTCTCTCTCACTCAGTCCCACTCTCTCTCTCTCTCTCACACAGTCCCTCTCTCCCTCTCTCTCACCCAATCCCTCTCTCTCTCTCTCACCCAGTCCCTCTCTCTCTCTCTCACTCAGACCCTCTCTCTCTCTCTCTCACACAGTCCCTCTCTCCCTCTCTCTCACCCAGTCCCTCTCTCTCTCTCTCACCCAGTCCATCTCTCTCACCCTGTCCCTCTCTCTCTCTCTCACCCTGTCCCTCCCTGTCTCTCACCCAGTCCCTCTCTCGCTCTCTCTCACCCAATTTCTCTCTCACCATCTCACCCAATCCCCCCTCCCTCTCTCACCCAGTCTCCCTCCATCTCTCACCGAGTCCCTCTTTCTCTCTCTCTCTCTCTCACCAATTCTCTCTCTCCTCTCTCTCACCCAGTCTCTCTCTCTCTCGCTTTCTCTCTCACCAATTCTCTCTCTCTCTCTCACACAGTCTCTCTCTCTCTCACCCAGTCCCTCTCTCTCCCTCTCTCTGACCAATTCTCTCTCTCTCTCTCACACAGTCTCTCTCTCTCACACACAGTCCCTCTCTCTCTCTCACCCAGTCTCTCTCTCTCTCTCTCACCCAGTCTCTCTCCATCTCTCACCCGTTCCCTCTCTCTCTCACCCAGTCCCTCTTTCTCTCTCACCCAGTCCCTCACTCTCTCACGCAGTCCCTCTCTCTCTCTCTCTCACTCAGTCCCACTCTCTCTCTCTCTCACCCAGTCTCTCTCTCTCCCTCACCCAATCTCTCTCTCACCCTCATCCAGTCCCCCCTCTCTCTCTCACACACTCTCTCTCTCTCTCACCCTGTCTCTCTCTATCTCTCACCCAGTCCCTCTCTCTCTCACCCAGTCTCTCTCTCTCTCACCCAATCCCTCTCTCTCTCTCTCTCTCTCTCACCAATTCTCTCTCTCTCTCACACTGTCCCTCTCTCTCGTACCCAGTCCCTCTCTCTCTCTCTCTCTCTCACCAATTCTCTCTCTCTCTCACACAGTCTCTCTCTCTCTCTCACCCAGTCTCTCTCTCTCTCTGTCTCTCTCACCAATTCTCTCTCTCTCTCACACAGTCTCTCTCTCTCACACACAGTCCCTCTCTCTCTCTCACCCAGTCTCTCTCTCTCTCTCTCACCCAGTCCCTCTCTCTCTCTCACCCAGTCCCTCACTCTCTCACCCAGTCCCTCTCTCTCTCTCTCACTCAGTCCCACTCTCTCTCTCTCTCTCACACAGTCCCTCTCTCCCTCTCTCTCACCCAGTCCCTCTCTCTCTCTCTCACTCAGTCCCTCTCTCTCTCTCTCACTCAGACACTCTCTCTCTCTCTCTCACAGTCCCTCTCTCCCTCTCTCTCACCCAGTCCCTCTCTCTCTCTCTCACCCAGTCCATCTCTCTCACCCTGTCCCTCTCTCTCTCTCTCACCCTGTCCCTCCCTGTCTCTCACCCAGTCCCTCTCTCGCTCTCTCTCACCCAATTTCTCTCTCACCATCTCACCCAATCCCCCCTCCCTCTCTCACCCAGTCTCTCTCTCTCACCCAGTCTCCCTCCATCTCTCACCGAGTCCCTCTTCCTCTCTCTCTCTCTCTCACCAATTCTCTCTCTCTCTCACCCAGTCTCTCTCTCTCGCTTTCTCTCTCACCAATTCTCTCTCTCTCACACACAGTCTCTCTCTCTCTCACCCAGTCCCTCTCTCTCCCTCTCTCTGACCAATTCTCTCTCTCTCTCTCACACAGTCTCTCTCTCTCACACACAGTCCCTCTCTCTCTCTCACCCAGTCCCTCTCTCTCTCTCTCACTCAGTCCCACTCTCTCTCTCTCTCACCCAGTCCCTCTCTCTCACTCTCACCCAGTCCCTCTCTCTCTCTCACCCAGTCCCTCTCTCTCTCTCACCAATTCTCTCTCTCTCTCTCGCACAGTCCCCCCCTCTCTCTCTCTCTCACCAATTCTTTCTCTCTCTCTCACACTGACTCACTCTCTCTCACCCAGTCCATCTCTCTCTCTCACACAGTCTCTCTCTCTCTCACCCAGTCTCTCTCCATCTCTCACCCAGTCCCGCTCTCTCTCTCTCACCCAGTCCCCTCCCTCTCTCTCACTCAGTCTCTCTCTCTCTCTCACCCAGTCTCACTCCATCTCTCACCCAGTCCCTCTCTCTCTCTCTCACCCAGTCCCTCTCTCTCTCACCCAGTCCCTCTCTCTCTCTCACCCAGTCCCTCACTCACTCACCCAGTCCCTCACTCTCTCACCCAGTCCCTCTCTCTCTCTCTAACCCAGTCTCTCTCTCTCTCTCACCCAGTCTCTCTCTCTCTCACCCAATTTCACTCTCTCTCTCTCTCTCATCCAGTCCCCTCATCTCTCTCTCTCACCCAGTCACTCTCTCTCTGTCACCCAGTCCCCTCTCTCTCTCTCACCCAGTCCCTCTCTTTCTCTCTCTCTCTCACCAACTCTCTCTCTCTCTCTCACCCAGTCTCTCTCTCTCTCTCTCACCCAGTCCTCTCTCTCTCTCTCTCACCCAGTCTCTCTCTCTCTCTCACCCAGTCTCTCTTTCTCTCTCACCCAGTCTCTCTCCATCTCTCACCCAGTCCCCCTCTCTCTCTCTCTCTCACCAATTCTCTCTCTCTCTCTCGCACAGTCCCCCTCTCTCTCTCACCAATTCTTTCTCTCTCTCTCACACTGACTCACTCTCTCTCACCCATCCCTCTCTCTCTCTCTCACACAGTCTCTCTCTCTCTCTCACCAAGTCCCTCTCTCTCTCACCAATTCTCTCTCTCTCACACTGTCCCTCTCTCTCGCACCCAGTCCCTCTCTCTCTCTCTCTCTCTCTCACCAATTCTCTCTCTCTCTCACACCCAGTCCTTCACTCTCTCTCACACAGTCTCTCTCTCTCTCTCTCACCAATTCTCTCTCTCTCTCACACAGTCTCGCTCTCTCTCACCCAGTCTCTCTCTCCCTCTCTCTCACCCAGTCCCTCTCTCTCTCTCTCACCCAGTCCCACTCTCTCTCTCTCTCTCACCCAGTCCCTCTCTCTCTCTCTCACCCAGTCCCTCTCTCTCTCTCTCACCCTGTCCCTCCCTCTCTCTCACCCAGTCCCTCTCTCGCTCTCTCTCACCCATTCTCTCTCTCTCTCACCCAGTCCTCTCCCTATCTCTCACCCAGTCCCTCTCTCTCTCATCCAGTCCTTCTCCCTCTCACCCAGTCCCTCTCTCTGTCTATCACCCAGTCCCCTCATCTCTCTCTCTCTCTCATCCAGTCCCCCCTTCTCTCTCTCTCTCACCCAGTCTCTCTCTCTCTCTCACCCAGTCTCTCTCTCTCTCTCTCACACAATCCCTCTCTCTCTCTCACCCACACTCTCTTTCTCTCACCTTGTCTCTCTCTCTCTCTCACCCAATCCCTCTCTCTCTCTCTCACCCAGTCCCTCTCTCTCTCTCACCCATTCCCTCTCTCGCTCTCTCTCACCCAGTCTCTCTCTCTCCCTCACCCAATCTCTCTCTCTCCCTCTCACCCAGTCCCCCCCTCTCTCTCTCACACACTCTCTCTCTCTCTCACCCTGTCTCTCTCCATCTCTCACCCAGTCCCTCTCTCTCTCACCCAGTCTCTCTCTCTCTCACCCAATCCCTCTCTCTCTCTCTCTCTCTCTCTCACCAATTCTCTCTCTCTCTCACACTGTCCCCTCTCTCTCGCACACATTCCCTCTCTCTCTCTCTCTCTCACCAATTCTCTCTCTCTCTCACACAGACTCTCTCTCTCTCTCACCCAGTCTCTCTCTCTCTCTGTCTCTCTCACCAATTCTCTCTCTCTCTCTCACACAGTCTCTCTCTCTCACACACAGTCCCTCTCTCTCTCTCACCCAGTCTCTCTCTCTCTCACCCAGTCCCTCTCCCTCACACCCAATCACTCTCTCTCTCTCTCACCCAATCACTCTCTCTCTCTCTCACCCAGTCCCTCTCTCTCTCTCTCACCCAGTGCCTCTCTCTCTCTCACCCAGTCCCTCACTCTCTCACCAAGTCCCTCTCTCTCTCTCTCACTCAGTCCCACTCTCTCTCTCTCACCCCAGTCTCTCTCTCTCTCTCACCCAGTCCCTCACTCTCTCACCCAGTCCCTCTCTCTCTCACCCAGTCCCTCACTCACTCACCCATTCCCTCACTCTCTCACCCAGTCCCTCTCTCTCTCTCTCACTCAGACCCTCTCTCTCTCTCTCTCACACAGTCCCTCTCTCTCTCTCTCACCCAGTCCATCTCTCTCTCTCTCTCACCCAGTCCATCTCTCTCACCCTGTCCCTCTCTCTCTCTCTCACCCTGTCCCTCCCTCTCTCTCACCCAGTCCCTCTCTCGCTCTCTCTCACCCAATTTCTCTCTCACCATCTCACCCAATCCCCCCTCCCTCTCTCACCCAGTCTCTCTCTCTCACCCAGTCTCCCCTCCATCTCTCACCGAGTCCCTCTTTCTCTCTCTCTCTCTCTCACCAATTCTCTCTCTCTCTCACCCAGTCTCTCTCTCTCGCTTTCTCTCTCACCAATTCTCTCTCTCTCTCTCACACAGTCTCTCTCTCTCTCACCCAGTCCCTCTCTCTCCCTCTCTCTGACCAATTCTCTCTCTCTCTCTCACACAGTCTCTCTCTCTCACACACAGTCCCTCTCTCTCTCTCACCCCAGTCTCTCTCTCTCTCACCCAGTCTCTCTCCATCTCTCACCCGTTCCCTCTCTCTCTCACCCAGTCCCTCTTTCTCTCTCACCCAGTCCCTCACTCTCTCACGCAGTCCCTCTCTCTCTCTCTCTCACTCAGTCCCACTCTCTCTCTCTCTCACCCAGTCTCTCTCTCTCCCCTCACCCAATCTCTCTCTCTCCCTCACCCAGTCCCCCCTCTCTCTCTCACACACTCTCTCTCTCTCTCACCCTGTCTCTCTCTATCTCTCACCCAGTCCCTCTCTCTCTCACCCAGTCTCTCTCTCTCTCACCCAATCCCTCTCTCTCTCTCTCTCTCTCACCAATTCTCTCTCTCTCTCACACTGTCCCTCTCTCTCGCACCCAGTCCCTCTCTCTCTCTCTCTCTCTCACCAATTCTCTCTCTCTCTCACACAGTCTCTCTCTCTCTCTTACCCAGTCTCTCTCTCTCTCTGTCTCTCTCACCAATTCTCTCTCTCTCTCTCACACAGTCTCTCTCTCTCACACCACAGTCCCTCTCTTCTCTCACCCAGTCTCTCTCTCTCTCTCTCACACAGTCCCTCTCTCCCTCTCTCTCACCCAGTCCCTCTCTCTCTCTCTCACCCAGTCCCTCTCTCTCTCTCTCACTCAGACCCTCTCTCTCTCTCTCTCACACAGTCCCTCTCTCCCTCTCTCTCACCCAGTCCCTCTCTCTCTCTCTCACCCAGTCCATCTCTCTCACCCTGTCCCTCTCTCTCTCTCTCACCCTGTCCCTCCCTGTCTCTCACCCAGTCCCTCTCTCGCTCTCTCTCACCCAATTTCTCTCTCACCATCTCACCCAATCCCCCCTCCCTCTCTCACCCAGTCTCTCTCTCTCACCCAGTCTCCCTCCATCTCTCACCGAGTCCCTCTTTCTCTCTCTCTCTCTCTCACCAATTCTCTCTCTCTCTCACCCAGTCTCTCTCTCTCGCTTTCTCTCTCACCAATTGTCTCTCTCTCTCTCACACAGTCTCTCTCTCTCTCACCCAGTCCCTCTCTCTCCCTCTCTCTGACCAATTCTCTCTCTCTCTCTCACACAGTCTCTCTCTCTCACACACAGTCCCTCTCTCTCTCTCACTCAGTCCCACTCTCTCTCTCACCCAGTCCCTCTCTCTCACTCTCACCCAGTCCCTCTCTCTCTCTCACCCAGTCCCTGTCTCTCTCTCACCAATTCTCTCTCTCTCTCTCGCACAGTCCCCCCCTCTCTCTCTCTCTCACCAATTCTTTCTCTCTCTCTCACACTGACTCACTCTCTCTCACCCAGTCCATCTCTCTCCCTCACACAGTCTCTCTCTCTCTCACCCAGTCTCTCTCCATCTCTCACCCAGTCCCGCTCTCTCTCTCTCACCCAGTCCCTCCCCTCTCTCTCACGCAGTCTCTCTCTCTCTCTCACCCAGTCTCTCTCCATCTCTCACCCAGTCCCTCTCTCTCTCTCTCACCCAGTCCCTCTCTCTCTCACCCAGTCCCTCTCTCTCTCTCACCCAGTCCCTCACTCACTCACCCAGTCCCTCACTCTCTCACCCAGTCCCTCTCTCTCTCTCTAACCCAGTCTCTCTCTCTCTCTCACCCAGTCTCTCTCTCTCTCACCCAATCTCTCTCTCTCATCCAGTCCCCTCATCTCTCTCTCTCACCCAGTCACTCTCTCTCTGTCACCCAGTCCCTCTCTCTCTCTCACCCAGTCCCTCTCTTTCTCTCTCTCTCTCACCAACTCTCTCTCTCTCTCTCACCCAGTCTCTCTCTCTCTCTCTCACCCAGTCTCTCTCTCTCTCACCCAGTGTCTGTCTCTCTCTCACCCAGTCTCTCTTTCTCTCTCACCCAGTCTCTCTCCATCTCTCACCCAGTCCCTCTCTCTCTCTCTCACCCAGTCCCTCTCTCTTTCTCACCCAGTCCCCCTCTCTCTCTCTCTCTCTCCTCACCAATTCTCTCTCTCTCTCTCGCACAGTCCCCCTCTCTCTCTCTCTCTCTCACCAATTCTTTCTCTCTCTCTCACACTGACTCACTCTCTCTCACCCTGTCCCTCTCTCTCTCTCTCACTCAGTCCCTCTCTCTCTCTCACGCATGCCCTCTCTCCCTCTCTCTCACCCAGTCCCTCTCTCTCTCTCTCTCACCCCAGTCCCTCTATCCCTCTCTCTCACCCAGACCCACCCTCTCTCTCTCACCCAGTCCCCTCTCTCTCACCCAGTCCCTCTCTCTCACCCAGTCCCTCTCTCGCTCTCTCTCACCCAATTTCTCTCTCTCCATCTCACCCAGTCCCCCCTCCATCTCTCACCCAGTCTCTCTCTCTCACCCAGTCTCTCTCCATCTTTCACCCAGTCCCTCTCTCTCTCACCCAGTCTCCCTCTCTCTCTCAACCAGTCTCTCTCTCTCTCGCCCAGTCTCTCTCTCTCTCACCCAGTCCCTCTCTTGCTCTCTCTCACCCAGTCCCTCTCTCTCTCACCCAGTCCCTCTCTTGCTCTCTCTCACCCAGTCCCTCTCTCTCTCATCCAGTCCTTCTCCCTCTCACCCAGTCCCTCACTCTGTCTATCACCCAGTCCCCTCATCTCTCTCTCTCTCATCCAGTCCCCCCCTTCTCTCTCTCTCACCCAGTCTCTCTCTCTCTCTCACCCAGTCTCTCTCTCTCTCTCACCCCAGTCTCTCTCTCTCTCTCTCTCACCCAATCCCTCTCTCTCTCTCACCCACACTCTCTCTCTCTCACCCTGTCTCTCTCTCTCTCTCTCTCTCTCTTATCCAGTCCCCTCATCTCTCCCTCTCACCCAGTAACTCTCTCGCTCCCTCTCACCCAGTCTCTCTCTCTCTCTCTCTCACCAACTCTCTCTCTCTCTCTCACCCAGTGTCTCTCGCTCTCTCACCCAGTCTATCTCTCTCTCACCCAGTCTCTCTCTCTCTCACCAACTCTCTCTCTCTCTCTCACCCAGTCTCTCTCTCTCTCGGACCAAGTCCCCTCATCTCTCTCTCTCTCATCCAGTCCCCCCTTCTCTCTCTCTCACCCAGTCTCTCTCTCTCTCTCACCCAGTCTCTCTCTCTCTCACCCAGTCTCTCTCTCTCTCTCACCCAGTCTCTCTCTCTCTAACCCAATCTCTCTCTCTCTCTCTCTCTCTCATCCAGTCCCCTCATCTCTCTCTCTCACCCAGTCACTCTCTCTCTCTCACCCAGTCCCTCTCTCTCTCTCACCCAGTCCCTCTCTTTCTCTCTCTCTCTCACCAACTCTCTCTCTCTCTCTCACCCAGTCTCTCTCTCTCTCTCTCACCCAG